>SKCR01030637.1:0-268620 GCA_019454045.1 Zanthoxylum bungeanum
CGTGGGCTATTGAGTCTAAGGTCTTAAACTTAAAATCCCTATGTCTAGATCATTTTAAGTTTACCTAATCAATTTAATTAATGGCCAGTTAATTAAAGAGCATTAAGATTAAGACTCAATAAATAAATCTTTAAATTACCCAAACTATAATCTAACCCTTATAAACCGGTTTAATTGAAATTCATCACAACCCTAGATAACTAACTTAGCTACGACACAAAATTAGGGCTAAAAACTTAAAAGACTTAAAAGAAAATTGCATAAAGTAAATGCAGTAAAATAAATGCTGAAAATGAATTAAAATAAAATTGTTAAGGTAAAAAGGAATTACTTCTACTATATACTAATTAGATTTCTCCCATAATATAATATAAGCTTTGCAAAACATTTTCATCCAGCCATATAGGCGGTATTTTGATTTAATTAGTTTAAAAACAACCAGCCATAAATGCGGAATCATTTTAAAAACAACCAGCCATAAAGGCGGAATCAAAATAACAGCCATATAGGCGGAATGAAAATAAACCAGCCATAAAGGCGGAACTTAAAATAAACCAGCCATAAAGGCGGAATTTAAAATAAACCAGCCATAAAGGTGGAATATGAATTTTATTACCCACCGACCAATCTGGCGGTATCCTGATTAAGTCAATTTAAAACTTGAATATATTATAATTATGGGAGAATAATCTAAGAAATAATAGTAAAAGAATTACCTTTTACCTTAACAGAAGGAAGTTACCTCCTCATAATAAGTAGTAAAAACTGTAAAATAAAGAAAGTAAATTATTATTATTACAGAACTTAGTTAAAAATTACAAAAACTAAATTAAAAGAACTTAGAGAGAGAGAAACTCCCTAATTACATAGGATTTGGGAGAGGAAATGGTACAACAAAAACTGAATCCTCGCGCTCTATTTATAGGCGCGGATGGCGGTTTCAACGTGGCTCAATAACGGCTTGACACGTGGCAAGGCGGCTAAGAGATCAGATCCTTATCCGATGACGTGGCACTGTTCATGACGTCAGCGCTTACGTCAGACTGATGATGTGGCACTGTTCATGACGTCATTGATGACGTCACGCTGACGTCACTGTCGGCACCGTTGGATGGGTGACACGTGGCATCCGGCGCACGTTAGCAAGTCTTCTGTGATGGTGACACGTGGCAGCGGCGCATTTTAGCAAAGTCAACTTTTCAGATTGTTGACCCATTGACCATGGCGCATTTTAGCAGAACCGGCGCACGCTGGGCGTCGCGACGCCAAAGCTTTTAGCGGCGCGACGCGGAGAAGACATAAATATCCTAGTTGGTGCATTTTTGTCCGGTTTTGTCCAAAATTGCCTCCAGTGCTGTCCAAACTTTATTTATCTGCAAAATAACAACAAAACACATCAAAACGTTCATAAATCTCGAGAAACAATACAAAACATTAGGTTAAATGAGTGGGAAATAGTGGTATAAATACCACTCATCAGTAATAAGCTTTCTTTTAAGGTTTTGGAAACCATGTTGCTAATCTAGAGTTGTTGACCCACTCTTAAATGACCTAGATTTGATCTTGAGTTGTTTCATTGTGTTGAGACTTGGATTGGATGGAAGAATGATGATTGAAGTAATTGATTTAACCAATTTGGTCTAATTTGTCCAATTTGATGAAATTGAAAAATTAGGGTTCATGACCAATTCCAAATTTGGGGCTTTTCATATATGTTGTGTATTTGGATGTGTATATGATGCATATAAAGTTTCATGTTGATTGGATTACATTTGGATGTGTTTTGAGACATGAAATGACAAAAGGCACAAAATGCCCACCATTGGGTGCATTCGGCCTTGATGAAGGAATTTGGGATTTTTAGTGCTTTTGGTGTTTTGATGTTTTGAACATGCTAAGTTCATCTTAGAAATGATTTAGAATCATTCAAAATTGATTAGATCAATTTCGGACTAAAATGGACAAAATACCAAAGTAAGGGTAATTTGGTAAATTCACTTAAATATGATTTATTGAATTTTATTTCATAATTTGAGCATTGGAATATTAAATAAATATGTTTATTTAATTAATCTGAGAAAAAGTTTTGAAATCGGAAAATACGATTTTCCACCGCTTCCGCTGCGTTACCGGATTTAGCCCCTAAAAACCCCTACAAGGATATCCTACGAATAGGCACTTATCCGATTTGGGTTCAAGTTTGGTACCTTCCAAACGTTTGACGTATGCCCAGCATCCTCAAATCTTCAGGAATGAGAAACCCAGTTTCTTTCCTGTCCATATCTCATACCGAGTCTGTTAAACAGACTTTGAAGGAACCTTATTCAGAATAAGTATTGCATTGTTTAATACATATCCCCAAAAGGAAATAGGTAGCTCAGTGTGACTCATCATAGACCTTAACATGTCTAACAAAGTTCGATTTCTCCGTTCGGACACACCGTTTAATTACGGTGTTCTAGGAGGAGTCCACTGTGAAAGAATACCATATTCTTTCAAGTAGTCAAGAAACTCATTGCTTAAGTATTCGCCACCACGGTCCGACCGTAATGTCTTAATACTCTTGCCGGTTTGTTTTTCAACTTCGTGTCGAAACTCTTTGAATTTCTCAAAAGTTTCCGACTTGTGTCCCATAAGATACACATAACCATAACGCGATGCATCATCTGTAAAGGTTACGAATTATTCATATCCACCTCTAGCCTGGCTAGACATGGGCCCACAAACGTCACTATGAACAAGAGCTAACAGTTCGGTGGCACATACACCTTTACCGTTAAAAGATGACTTAGGTATTTTACCTAATAAGCAAGATTCGCAGACGTCATATGAATTTGGATCAAATCTGTCCAAGTACCCACTCTTCGAAAGTGTGGATATGCGAGTCTTGTTTATGTGTCCCAGACGACAATGCCACATATAAGTTTCATCTTTATGACTTTGTTTAAGCCTTTTGTTTTTTACAGAATATGTTTGAGATTGAGTTATATTCAAAATATAAAGACCATTATTTACAACAGCAGTGCAAATTTCTATATCATTTTTATACACAAACATCCAGTGTTCCGAAATACAAAAGTATACCCACTTTGGGTTAACATAGATACAGATATAATATTCCTAGTCAAACTAGGTACATAATAACAATCATTAAGTTCAAGTACATGCCCCGATGGCAGTTCCAAAACAAAAGTGCCAACGGCCAAAACAGCGACAGATGTCCCATTTCCGACGCGTAGATCAATCTCCTCTGACGCCAGTTTCTAGCTAATCCGCAGATCCTGCACATCAGTACAAATGTGAGTACCACAACTAGAATCAAAAATCCAATTTTTAAAATTAGAAGTAGTCATGTTTATTTCTATAACAAACATACCTGAGGCTGGTGTCTTGCCCCCTTTATCTCCTTCTGGAGTGCCTTGTACTCGCGGCAGTCACGTTAACAATAAAATAGGAGTTTTTAATTTTTTTGACCCCAAAAAGCATTAATTTATTATATATATATATATATATATATAACATCCCGCCTAAGCCAGGATGCTACCGGCAGGAGACAGGCTAATCCTACCTCCATAAGCCTATTGACTCTGACAAAATTTCGGCATGACCTATGCTAAAATCATGCAACCTGGATCAAAGTCCAGCACCTCAATACAACCTATATGGCCCAGACACAATATATCACTAACATAAACAACCCAAGACAAGATATAATTGGGCTCCATGCCCGGAAAATACGAATAAACAAAAAGTTTTACAACTTTAAACTTATACAACTAAACTTATAAACAACTCAATTACTTTACAAATAAACTCATAAACAACTTGACTCTTATCCACCCAAGATGTGGTGACTGGCTGACTGCAATGCTGCTATCCGGCTTCTCAAGCTCTGTAGACTGTGGTCGACCGATCAGGTCACCAACCTGCAAAACTTAAAATACTGTTGGTGTGTGAGTTATAAGACTCAGTAAGTAACTATGCCCATTCTTTGAGCTGCAATCAAACATAAATTCTGAATTTTGTTTCTTCCATAACTTAAGCGAGTCTATGATCTTAACCATTTTAATCAATTATGCAACCCTACTATAGATTTCTTTTAATCTGGTCTTTCATGCTTCATATCTTGTGTACTATTAATCTTTTCACACATTCGTAATATACTTGTCAAGTTTCTATATCCACAATCGTCAAATCAAATTCCATTACGCTTCTGTTGCGCTATTCTAATATCTTGTTTCTTACCTTCTTACTTTTTTCCTAATCCAGTTCAGGAATTTATTATAATTATTTCTCTTTTATTTCATTGAAACATCATCAAATCAGACTTACAATTTATTCTTTTCCTTAACCAATCATATATATATATATATACACACACATATATAATCATATTATCGTACATTACCATTCACAGAAGTTTCTCATATGAAAACATACAATTCATATCATATACCAATACCAATCACACATGCATATGGATGTAAAAATACTATCATGCATTAATATAAGTTGTATATAACTCAAGTAATATCTAGGATATATGATCTACATATATAAATTGTAAACTAGTCCTACTTATCCATGCTATACTTCTATAATGCATGAAAACCCTTTTCTGAAACACATTTTTCTGAAAACTTCTTTCTAAAAACTCTTTCTGAAAGCTTTTTGGTGGAAATACTATTTTACCTTTTCTTTTCAGAAAATGTTTTTGAAAACTGTACTTGAAATCTGATATTTCTATCTAAAATCTGTGTTTCTGAAATCTGAAATCTGTATCTTTTGAAAACTGAAAATTTTCTCTGAATCTTGTGTCTCTGTCTGAAAATCTGGACGTATGAGGGCACTATATACCGTTGTCCCCCATACGCCTAACTGGAGCCAGTAATGCAAATCCATGACTTTGAGGCGATATGTCTCGCCGTCCCCCAAAGCATGCCACTACTGTCTCAAAACTGGTGGTCTTGGGGCGCTACGTGTTGCTGACCTCCAAGCCATAAACTGTAGCTGAGGGTGCGGATATATGCTACCACCCAAACTCAAACTGTGGGGTCTAGGGGCGTTGTGTATCGCTCATCCCCCTAGCCCCGGCTCGAGGATCTGAGAGCGTCCCCTCAGTCCTCCACATGTGCACATGGCACATGCTACTATATCCGTCAATTCCGAACTGTATCTCAAGTTACATACTGGGGTGAGGTTTTACCTCATGCCCCGAAAACCATAAAACCGTGATCTATGTCTCAAAACTGTAAAACATTTTCTGAAATACATTTTCTTTCAAAAACATTCAAAAACTGTTCTTTAAAATATTTTGGATTCCAAAACCATCCTTAATTTCAGTTCCATTTATGAGAATCATAATGTACAAATATGCACATGTACTCCTTATGCTTTCACTTACCCTCACCTTTAGGTTACTGTGTAACTACATGTATATGCTCATGCATAAATGCAATTTAATGATTTATTTATTCTGTTACCTATATACTTTCATATTTAATTTTCTTATCTCTTTATAAGCTTATGATTTCATCAATCTAATATGCATTATCATACTCCCATACATCAAACTAGTAAGCTTGTCATTCCATAGACATTCTTCTACAGACTAGTCGTATAAATTAGTAATTCCCTAACATGTTCTATATAAATTTATATTTTCACTATTATGCCATATCATAAATTCAACTCTTGGTTCCCAATTTTAGTATCAAATTAACCTTTAAGATTATCATGTTTACAGAAACCATCACTCTAATCCTTATATCAATACATATCATTACGTACACATTCCACATATAATTTCTTATACCTTACTAAACTTGTATCGTTCTTTATAATATATCCAATCTTTTCACTTGCTCATACATTAATCAGTAATCATTCATATATTAATATTTAGTATCACATACCAAGTTACTTTTACAATCCCAACCTACTATCATCCATTCGACCATGACCCTTTTTACGTAACAAACTAAAATTTCAGGCTATCAAATGAATTAACTCTGTAACACTTCTACTATATATATGAACCCTCATTCTCATGGTTAAATTATTAAAACAAATAAGATAACACTAACCTCCATGTTTTATACAAAAAGGTATGCCATTATCACGAATTATTTATTATAGTTGTTAATCACATGCCCTAAATATATAACTTCCACCACTCCTAAACCCAAATTTGTTCTACTGTTTATAAACAAATCATTTATACATGTCCAAATTTTCTTTGCACTTAATTAAATTTAACTCCCCTCACTATAATCTTATGTTTATATACACACTCGTGTTTTCATATATACACTTATCCAACATTCAAAATCCCTAATTCCAAATTATCACTGAAACACTGTTCCTATCATTCTATATTTTCGCTTTTACTAACTTCACAACCACTCATACCATTAAACGAATTTCAGGTTTCATACGCATGGAACAAGACATTTTCCCCCAATTTCTATTCTATGGTTCTACCGATGGTTCTTATTCTTCCTCAATCCAATTGCTTTCTTTTAATTTCAAGAATTAAAATTGAATAAGTTTCCCTAATACATAATTCATTAACACATCAATCACGCACAATTTAACAAAGCCAAAGACTAATCCCTTACTGCCAAAATTAAATCTAATCCGTTCACCATCATATTCTCCCCAAATTTTCTAGGGTTTCTGTCGGTTTTCCCCAAATTTTAGTTTCTTATCCAATTGTTTCTTCTCAATTATGCAAGACCAAAATTTAATTCACTATAACCTGTTTCTCATCATCCTAATCCTCAATCATTCAATTTCTTATCATACTCAAATTCAAGGAAAATCGTCACATAGTATACTTACTAATTGCACCTGTTTCTCCTTCGGCTTCTGTCTCTCTCTCAGTCTTTCTCTGCTTCTCGGCCTTCATTTTTCTTCTCTTCTCTATTTCTTTCTGGTTTCCTTCTCTCTTTAAATCTCTCGGCCTTCTCCTGTTTATTCTTTCATATGCTTTCGGCTTACTTCTCCCTCGAAATCAGCCTGCATCCATTCTTTCGGCATGATTTCTCTCTGGATTCTTGTTTTTCTCTTCTTTTTTCTCTTCAATTTCTCCCATCTTTGCTGGATTTCACCATTTTCCTCTTCTTGTGTTTTCAGTCTTCGTGTGTGTGTAATGTAAACGTGTGCGTGTGTAATGAATATGGTGTATTAAGTGTGTGGCGTGTGTGTGTATATTTAATAAAAATATAGGTTATATATATATGTTACATAAATGTGAAATAAATGCTTAAAGAAAAAATATCTTAAATATGTGCTTATATTTCTAGATTTATTCATTTACTTTAATTAATAATTCCAATTTTAATCCCTTTTTGTTATTTTATCTTCTAATTAATTTCTTGAACAAGTCCCCATTACGTACTAAAATTGACCTCGCGTTCGTCGCGACCCTACATGCGGAAAATAAAATTTATGCAATTTCGTTAAAATATCCCGGGTTGTTACATTCACCCCTCCTTAAATAGGATTCATCCTCGAATCCTTTCTGGGCATACTAAACCAATCATAAAAAAAAACAAATAAAGACTGAAACCAAACATCAAACAAAGACCGATGTGGTCCTAACAAAACATGTACTTACTGAGATAGTCGAATAGCCAGCAGCTACAGTCACCGACACTCTATAAACCTATGTTCTGATACCATCTTTGTAACATCCCGCCTAAGTCAGGATGCTACCGGTAGGAGACAGGCTAATCCTGCCTCCATAAGCCTCTTGACTCTGACAAAATTTCGGCATGACCTATGATAAAATCATGCAGCCTGGATCAAAGTCCAGCACCTCAATACAACCTATATGGCCCAGACACAATATATCACTAACATAAACAACCCAAGACAAGATATAATTGGGCTCCATGCCCGGAAAATACGAATAAACAAAAACTTTTACAATTTTAAACTTATACAACTAAACTTATAAACAACTCAATTACTTTACAAATAAACTCATAAACAACTTGACTCTTATCCACCCAAGATGTGGTGACTGGCTGACTGCAATGCTGCTATCCGGCTTCTCAAGCTCTGTAGACTGTGATCGACCGATCAAGTCACCAACCTGCAAAACTTAAAATACTGTTGGTGTGTGAGTTATAAGACTCAGTAAGTAACTATGTCTATTCTTTGAGCTGCAATCAAACATAAATTCTGAATTTTGTTTCTTCCATAACTTAAGCGAGTCTATGATCTTAACCATTTTAATCAATTATGCAACCCTACTATAGATTTCTTTTAATCTGGTCTTTCATGCTTCATATCTTATGTACTATTAATCTTTTCACACATTCGTAATATACTTGTCAAGTTTCTATATCCACAATCGTCAAATCAAATTCCATTACACTTCTGTTGCGCTATTCTAATATCTTGTTTCTTACCAATTCATATCATATACCAATACCAATCACACATGCATATGGATGTAAAAATACTATCATGTATTAATATAAGCTGTATATAACTCAAGTAATATCTAGGATATATGATCTACATATATAAATTATAAACTAGTCCTACTTATCCATGCTATACTTCTATAATGCATGAAAACCCTTTTCTGAAACACATTTTTCTGAAAACTTCTTTCTAAAAACTCTTTCTGAAAGCTTTTTGCTGGAAATGCTATTTTACCTTTTCTTTTCAGAAAATGTTTTTGAAAACTGTACTTGAAATCTGATATTTCTGTCTAAAATCTGTGTTTCTGAAATCTGAAATTTGTATCTTTTGAAAACTGAAAACTTTCTCTGAATCTTGTGTCTCTGTCTGAAAATCTGGACGTATGAGGGCGCTATATACCGCTGTCCCCCATACGCCTAACTGGAGCCAGTAATGCAAATCCATGACTTTGAGGCGATACGTCTCGCCGTCCCCCAAAGTATGCCACTACTGTCTCAAAATTGGTGGTCTTGGGGCGCTACGTGTCGCTGACCCCCAAGCCACAAACTGGAGCTGGGGGTGCGGATCTATGCTACCACCCAAACTCAAACTGTGGGGTCTAGGGGCGTTGTGTATCGCTCATCCCACTAGCCCCGGCTCGAGGATCTGAGAGCGTCCCCTCAGTCCTCCACATGTGCACATGCTACTATATCCGTCAATTCCGAACTGTATCTCAAGTTACATATTGGGGTGAGGTTTTACCTCATGCCCCGAAAGCCATAAAACCATGATCTATGTCTCAAAACTGTAAAACATTTTCTGAAATACATTTTCTTTCAAAAACATTCAAAAACTGTTCTTTAAAACATTTTGGATTCCAAAACCATCCTTAATTTCAATTCCATTTATGAGAATCATAATGTACAAATATGCACATGTACTCCTTATGCTTTCACTTACCCTCACCTTAGGTTACTGTGTAACTACATGTATATGCTTATGCATAAATGCAATTTAATGATTTATATATTCTGTTACCTATATACTTTCATATTTAATTTTCTTATCTCTTTATAAGCTTATGATTTCATCAATCTAATATGCATTATCATACTCTCATACATCAAACTAGTAAGTTTGTCATTCCATAGACATTCTTCTACAGACTATTCGTATAAATTAGTAATTCCCTAACATGCTCTATATAAATTTATATTTTCACTATTATGCCATATCATAAATTCAACTCTTGGTTCCCAATTTTAGCATCAAATTAACCTTTAAGATTATCATGTTTACAGAAAATATCACTCTAATCCTTATATCAATACATATCATTACGTACACACTCCACATATAATTTCTTATACCTTACTAAACTTGTATCGTTCTTTATAATATATCTAATCTTCTCACTTGCTCATACATTAATCAGTAATCATTCATATATTAATATTTAGTATCACATACCAAGTTACTTTTACAATCCCAACCTACTATCATCCATTCGACCATGACCCTTTTTACGTAACAAACTAAAATTTCAGGCTATCAAATGTATTAACTCTGTAACACTTCTACTATATATATGAACACTCATTCTCATGGTTAAATTATTAAAACAAATAAGATAACACTAACCTCCATGTTTTATACAAAAATGTATGCCATTATCACGAATTATTTATTATAGCTGTTAATCACATGCCCTAAATATATAACTTCCACCACTCCTAAACCCAAATTTGTTCTACTGTTTATAAACAAATCATTTATACATGTCCAAATTTTCTTTACACTTAATTAAATTTAACTCCCCTCACTATAATCTCATGTTTATGTACACACTCGTGTTTTCATATATACACTTATCCAACATTCAAAATCCCTAATTCTAAATTATCACTGAAACACTGTTCCTATCATTCTATATTTTCGCTTTTACTAACTTCACAACCACTCATACCATTAAACGAATTTCAGGTTTCATACGTATGGAACAAGACATTTTCCCCCAATTTCTATTCTATGGTTCTACCGGTGGTTCTTATTCTTCCTCAATCCAATTGCTTTCTTTTAATTTCAAGAATTAAAATTGAATAAGTTTCCCTAATACATAATTCATTAATACATCAATCACGCACAATTTAACAAAGCCAAAGACTAATCCCTTACTGCCAAAATTAAATCTAATCCGTTCACCATCATATTCTCCCCAAATTTTCTAGGGTTTCTGTCGTTTTCCCCCAAATTTTAGTTTCTTATCCAATTGTTTCTTCTCAATTATGCAAGACCAAAATTTAATTCACTATAACCTGTTTCTCATTATCCTAATCCTCAATCATTCAACTTCTTATCATACTCAAATTCAAGGAAAATTGTCACATAGTATACTTACTAATTGCACCTCTTTCTCCTTCGGCTTCTGTCTCTCTCAGTATTTCTATGCTTCTCGGCCTTCATCATTCTTCTCTTCTCTATTTCTTTCTGGTTTCCTTCTCTCTTTAAATCTCTCGGCCTTCTCCTGTTTATTCCTTCCTATGTTTTCGGCTTACTTCTCCCTCGAAATCAGCCTGCATCCATTCTTTCGGCATGATTTCTCTCTGGATTCTTGTTTTTCTCTTCTTCTTTCTCTTCAATTTCTCCCATCTTTGCTGGATTTCACAATTTTCCTCTTCTTGTGTTTTCAGTCTTCGTGTGTGTGTGTAATGTAAACGTGTGCGTGTGTAATGAATAAGGTGTTTTAAGTGTGTGGCGTGTGTGTATATTTAATAAAAATATAGGTTATATATACATATGTTACATAAATGTGCAATAAATGCTTAAAGAAAAAATATCTTAAATATGTGCTTATATTTCTAGATTTATCTAGATTTATTCATTTACTTTAATTAATAATTCCAATTTTTAATCTCTTTTTGTTATTTTATCTTCTAATTAATTTCTTGAACAAGTCCCCATTACGTACTAAAATTGACCTCGTGTTCGTCGCGACCCTACATGCGAAAAATAAAACTTATGCAATTTCGCAAATAGCGGTTCTGATTTCGTTTTATAATTTGTTTTGACAGATCGGGTCCAAGTTAGGAGTGTCCGCGAAGCCAGGTAAGTAACTCATGCTGTGAGTACTTGATAGATTTAACAATATTCGAAACTAGTAATATAATAAATTTGTGTATAGTTATATACGTGAAACCTGTATATACATATGAAGATGAATGTAGGAGAAAGAGGTAGGTGTATTTATATACACATATAGATAAGAACAAGCAATTATAAGCATGTGTATGAGCAAATGATAAGCATGAGCATAAGGAAGTACAAAGATACATATCTAGGTATAAACCAGTATATATATATAGATAGATAGAGTATATGAATGATGTCATGCTTATGGTTGTAATTAAATGAGACTTGGGTTTGGGGGTTGTAGAAACTACACCCTAGGGAATGGGTTTAAAGCTTAAAGGATGTAATGGCGAGTGCGATTTGTAAGTATACTTTCTTGATAAGGAAAATGGAAATTGAACGAATGTGTATATTTACTAATAAGTATAGCCATTAACCGATATAGTAAAGATAAAGGTAAAATGTAAAAGGTTATGATATGGTATTATAGATGAAATGCTAAAATATGTTAATTTAAGTTTGTATGATGGATGCTTGTAAAGAATGAAATATATATGTCTTTATTTTATAAGTATAGTTGGATATTTAGATACGTGTGTGTATGCGTATATGTGTATATAGGGTTGTCCGATAAAGTAGGTTATGAACCTGAGTATTATAAAAGAATGTGAATGAAATTATGTTGTGATGAATATGAGGAAGTATGAGCATGTTAGTATAAGAAACAGTGTTTATGAAAGGCATGTCATGTTTATATGCATACTAGTCTGAGATACATTTCAGAATTCAATAGAGATAAAGTATGAACGTATTTACATATATGTAGGCAAGTATATATGAATATGACAATATACAAGGATAAGTTTTATGTGTGCATAGAGTATGTATAAATATGTACATGTGCATATATATACTATATAGGAAATCATGGCTAGAGTAGGAAGAAGCATGAGAAATGCATATGCATACCTACATGTTATGGTTTTCAGAAGTTAAGTTAAAGCAAAAAGTGTTTTAAGATTCAAAGTATTACAAAGATTAGTTTTCAAATGTTTGGACATAGATTTTTTTTTTACAATTTGATATTTGATTTAAGTTTTTAAAAGTTTATTTGCGGTTTCTTGTTTTCGGGGCATGAGGTAAAACCTCACTCCAGTATGTAACTATTACAGATGGAATTGACGGTTACAGAGAACATGTGCACATGTGGGGCCAGGATGGCGGCTTAGGATCATGTACCTGGTCCCTAGTGGTGGCTACACTGCCAGTTGAGTTTTTGTCCTGGATGTAGAGCTCGACGTTGCCAGTTGAGTTGTTGTCCTAGACGTAGGGCACCACCAGCCTCAGAGATGCTGCCAGTTGAGTTGTTGTCATGGGCATCTAGTACTATCAGATTTCAGCGATGCTGCCAGTTGAGTTGTCCTGGGCATCGAGTATTTTCAGTTTTCAGCATACAGTTTTCAGAAATAAGTTTTTTTATAAATAGTTTTTTTTTTTTAATTTTCAGATCTCCAGTATAAAGTTTTCATATTTTCTGTATCCAGATTTCAGAACTCAGTTTTTAGTAAACAGTTTTCAGAAACTAGAGATTTAAAGGATGTTTTCAGCAAGTCTAGTTTTATAAAGAGACTTTCAGAAAGAGTTTCAGAACTAATATGACCCTAATGGTTGCAGACTGTATTCTCCATGAATTAGAAACTCGTTCTTAATATCTCAAGGATCACAAAGAACGTGTTTCAAGATCCATCATATGGTCTATAGGATATCAAAATAACTCGTAATAATTACGATTAAATCGATATCTACAATCGCACATTATAAAGTATTTATTATGTCATCATCAAATGATACATAAGATTGATTAGACATTCTAATCAATATCTATTTCGAAAAAGGAATCATCCTTTACGAAAAATGAATACTTTATATAAGACACACAATAACTGTCCAACAGTTATACTAACTGTCATACAGATAGCCTAGTTATGTCCTTCATTAGATCACATCTAACGCACGAATAATAGGTGTATCTCACAAGTCTCTTAGTTTGATATCTTATATAAAACTTTATATCAAATATAACATAGACTACTCTCACTGTTTTCACGGAGTAAATAAGACTTAGGTAAATCTTTTACCTCACAAACATCTCATTATTACTATAATAATGATAATGTTGTTAGGATATATAAAACTAGAAAGTAATTTGTACGCTCCCACTAACCCTTTTATCACATATGTATTCTATATACTTTGACAAGATCAGACAATCTGACGATATCAAAAATAGAGAACACATATTTCTGGAAGACTTATCCGAGTCTACAATAGGCTCTATAAGCTAGCACACTAAACTGCGATCTCAGCAGAACACAAACTCTAGGGCCATTTCAGAATGAACTCTTCAAATAAGGAAATCACAACTGATCTCTTATCTGAATAAGTCATCCAAAAACGCCACTTTGCCTTCTTTAGCTAAAATATACAGTTTATTATCAACATTAACCAATATATCTTTAATTGTTCAATTAGCGTGACTAGAGATAAGTTTTCTCAGAATCTACAATAGATTGCTGAGTATAACTTTTCTCACTGTCATACTGTAAAGGTCAAACCTTTAATAAGCTCACATTGCTTTTGCTGCGCAAACAATTAGCACATATCATGAACTAATTCATAATGAAAGCGTAATCAAGTTCAAAACTTGATCGTAGTAAGCTATGAACAATCTTAGATCTATGGTTCAATGGTGAACTTCCAGAATCGATATCAAATATCGCTTCCATTATAAGTTATAGGATAATTTTTCTTCAGTAAGAAAACAACAGAACCATTAAGTATCAAATACTCGTGAATGATTATGTTATCCTATTGGACTTGTACGAAAGATGTATAAGGGTTGTTTCATCTTATTAATTACGTAGTTCCATTTATAATTTATCATTCTCACATTTGACTTATAAACTATAACATGCTCAAATACAAATTTTGGATGAGACGAGATATGTGTATCTTAAGCGGTACGTGGCGTTGTATCCCGAGTGCAGACCGCAATACCGTCCATTCGGAATCGGCTACGGAATTTACGTCCGGGTTTCCATCCGATATACCACAAAAGGGGAACACATACCCCGCTCATCCAACAATCACATCATGCCTCAAACGACTCTCATGCAATAATATTTCAAAATAAATAAAATAAAACGAAAGAAGATAAGTAAAAAGGTGCCCTCAGGTCTAACCTCTTTTGTCGTCTCAAGAAAGGGCGTTACACGTCCGTTGGAAGGGTGAATGATCCGCAACTCTTTTCCGATTTGTTAACTCAACGTCTTTCCTCGCTGTTTCGGGGTTCGGGTTGTTGTTTGCACTCCGTTTCGCTGCTGTTTTAAGGGTATTTTTTTGTCACTATTTTGGGTAGTTTCGGGGACTGTTTTGGGTAGTTTCAGGGACTGTTTTAGGCAGTTTTTTTAAGGCAGAGGGCTGCTGTTTTTGGACTGAGGCGTGAAGGCTTTTAAGGGGGCTGTGTGGTGTGTGCTCGGGGAAGTTTTGGGAGTCTTGGATGTGCGGCAGTGGGCTGTGAAGAGTGAGTGTGTGCGTGAGGCTGTGGAGTGAGGGGCAGTGGCGTGGATTGAGGTGAGAGGGCAGTGGCGTGTGGCGTACTGGGCGTGAGGTGAGGGGAAGATTGAGTGTGGATGGCGTGAGGCTGTGTGTTGGGTGAGGGTAGGTGCGTGATTCGTGTAGGCTCTGAATTGAGGGGGGCAACGTGCGCTGTGTGGCTGCTAAAGGCGTAAGGGGACGTGGACGTGGGGGGCAGGTGTTGCTTGAAGTTTTGAGTGGAGGGCGTGGCGTTAGATGAGGGCAATGTGTGCAGTTTGTACGTGTAGGTTGTGGTTTGATTGAGTGGGCAGTAAGGGCTAGGTGGCAAGTGTTGGCTTGTAATGGGCAGTAAGTTGCGCAGGTCAAAACGGACGTGTTGCTACGAACTTAAGGGTTGAGTGAGGTTAGGCGCGAAGCAAGGGTGCGTGAATGAAGGCTTGTGGACGTGCCGAGAGTTAAGAAGAAGGAGAGGCTGCGTGAATGGTTTAGGGTTTTCTGGTTACTGCCGAGTGTTTTAGGTGTGAGAATGAGCCAGCTAGCCAGGGTTTGAATGTGTGGAGAGAGGTTATTTTTATAGGCAAGGGGGTGGGTTTTACCTTGTTGGGGAAGAAATAAGATTTGTGTGTTAATTAGGAGATATTTTTAATTTAGTATGTGATAAGGGAAATCTTTTAATTAAGGGAAGTGATTTGATTTATTCTTTTTAGTTAATGATATGATTTATTTAAATTGGTAGGTGATTTAATTAAATTAGGAATGTGATTTGTGTATTTTAGGAAATGGATTTAATTTAATTTAGGAAGGTGATTTAATTTGTGAAATGTGTTTTAATTTAATTTAATTTTGTTTTAATTATTTAATTTGTGAGATGTGTTTTAAATGTTTTAATTATTTAATTTGTGAGATGTGTTTTAAATGTTCTAATTATTTTTGGATGTGATTTAATGGGTTTGGTATGTTTTAAAACAGAGGTCCAACAAGCGAACCCGAAGCGAAACAAGCGAGTTAAATCTGACAAAATGCTAATTTCCAACTTTACCCTTCCAACGTCCGTTTCCCGCGACTTTCATGACTAAAGAGGTAGTTGCCTCCATACGACTCATCATTGGGCTAATGTGTAAAAATGCAATGCCTACAACAATATGTCGTCTGAGTCGATATATCAACTCAATGACCGATTGCAATACGCCGTAGAAGTCAATTACATCTGAGCCGTGTTCTCCTTGGACTACAATTCCATAATTTTGAGTCACATGAGTAACATCTCGCTGTTCGGTATGAAATCTAACTCCGTTGACAATACATCCATTGTACTCATAAGCCTGCTTTTGAGGCCCATAAGCCAAAGAAACCAACGAGGATTGCGAGTCCAATTGACCATTTTGCACTTGATTGTTAATCTGACAATGAAATATATGTGTTAATATAACAAACTGAAATGTCTAATGTTAGGATCAAAATAAATATAAAATATTCTAACTTACAGTTGTCTCAAACCATTTAGGAAATTCTTTTTTGTGGGTTTCATCAACATTATGGTCACCATCATATTGTAGCATTGTTAGATGTTGCCTACAATAAATTATCACGGTTAATGTATGGCAAAAATACAGTAATGATGCACCAGAAAAAATTACGTTAAATACGGTTGCACTTCATCACAATTACTCAATATAAACCAATGCGCACGTTGAACTTCCTGAAGGGTTAGTAATTTGACACCTACTGCCCCAAATGGTCTGCAATTTTGACGGAACACTGTGATCTCTTGGTTATTACTTGCATCTCCATCATAGTTTCGTGGCCGACGATTAAAATGAGTTTCAATATTCTGCATGTACATCGAACAAAATGTTATTGCTTCACTTATTATAACAGCTTCAGCTATTGAACCTTCAGGGCGTGCCTTGTTTTTCACATATTGTTTGTAATCTCCCAAAGCTCTGCAGATATGACAACAAGTTTGCATTAAGACTAAATTCTATGCACATAAAAACGGTTACAAATTTTCTTATATAAAACTGTATATATATATATATATATAATACCTCTCAATGGGATACATTCATTTGTAATGGACAGGACCTCCCTTTCTAGCTTTAGCCGGTAAATGCACAGCCAGATGTACCATGACATCAAAGAAAGCGGGTGGCAAAATTCGCTCCAGCTTGCATAGGATTATCACGATTCCTCGCTCAAGGTCGTCAATAACAGATGTGCTTAATGTCCCCTGACATAATTGTTTAAAGAAGCCACATAGATCAAGTACGACGTCGCATACATTCGTGGGGAGATAAGGTCGAATGCCAACAGGAAGGAGAATATCGAGCAGTACATGACAATCGTGACTCTTTAATCCCGTTATTGTATCATCTCTGACCCAACGCCCAATATTGGATGCATAATTATCAGGGAATTTAACCATTTTCAGCCAATCACAAAATGATTTTCTCTCCGATTGATTGAGCACATAACTAGCAGGAGGCTTAATAAAACCTCGAGAGGCGACTTGTAAATGCAATTCACTGCGAATTCTAAGATCTTGTAGGTCCAATCTAGCATTTACAGTGTCTTTTGTCTTACCCGGAATATTGAATAGTGTACCCACTAAACTCTCACAAATATTTTTCTCTATATGCATTACATCCAAATTATGTCGGAAACTCAGAGTCCCCCAATATTCTAACTCAAAGAAAATACTATTTCCTGTCCAATTCAACTCTTCAGGTAACTGTTTTCGATTTTTATCTCTATTATTAGGATGTTTACCTGGTGTGCTGTCTCTGAGATGTTGATGTTGGCAAAGTATGTCAAATGCAGACAATCGACTGGGCATACTCTGAGGTTCATGTTGCCTGTTAAATAATTTACTCCTCCGCCAAGGATGACTCGACTCAAGAAATCTCTGTGCCCCGTGTATCCGATTTTATTCCGTAATCGTTGCGAAGGTGTATGACCCGCACAAACTGGACATGCCATGTATCCCTTAGTGCTCCATCCAGATAATGAACCATAGGCTGGAAAATCATTAATGGTCTATAATAATGCGGCATGCATCTGAAAATACTGCTCTGAAGCTGCATCATAGGTATGCACACCCACATTCCATAATGTTTGTAACTCATCGATCAATGGTCTCAAGTAAATATTTATATCTTTACCAGGTGAACGTGGACCAGGGATAAGCAATGACATAAACATGAACGGATCCTTCATACATTTCCATGGAGGTAAGTTATATGGAATGACAATAACGGGCCAGATGCTATAAGAGTTGTACATATTCCCAAATGGGTTAAAACCATTAGAGGTAAGACCTAACCTGACATTACGGGGGTCCTCAGCGAAACGGGGGTACATGTCATCAAATTCCTTCCATTCGGTTCCGTCCGCAGGATGTCTAAGTATGCCCTCCACACCGATCCTCTTTTCATGATGCCACATCATATCAGTTGCTGTGTGTCGTGACATGAATAATCTCTGCAGCCTGGGCGTTAAAGGGAAATATCGTAATATCTTTTGAGGCACTTTCTTCCCCATACCATGGACTTTGTACCGACTTTCACCACATATCGGACAATGTTCAAGTGATTCATACTCGGCACGAAATAATACACAATCAAACTTACAAGCATGAATGGATTCATACCCCATTCCCAGATCACGCAACATTTTCTTTGCCTCGTAGTACGACTTAGGCAATTCGCTTCCAACCGGTAACATTTGGGCCAGTAACTCTAACATCATATCGATACTTTTGTTGGTCATTCTGTTGATCACTTTAATGTGTAATAATTTCACAACAAAATTCAAGATCGACATTCCAGCACATTCGAATGGAATTTTTTTTGCTTCATCAAGTAGGTCACTAAATAAATTTTGATCATTTCCACTTAACACTGGCATGTCACCACTAACACTATGACCAAGTTGTGGACCTTGTAAGTCATGCAAAATATCGGTGATCTCATAGTTTGCAGGTTGATTGTAACTACTGCTCCCTTCGCCAGAATCAATAAACCGTGACTGAGAATGATACTGCTCACCGTGATAAATCCACGTACGGTAAGTTGGTGATATTCCTGGCATGTATAAATGATTATGAACTTCATCTAACCGCTTCCTTTTCCTATTCAAACAATTTGCACATGGACAACGTGTTGGACAAAATGACCCATAGCGTCACTATTTGCACAGATCATTATGTTGTTGTAGCAAATTAACTATGTGACAAGGAAATTGCACTCTCATCATTTGTGATTAGATCACCATAGATATATAAATGAAGAGAGGTCCCTATGATTAGTTCCTGGACTGAGAATGATATGAGACAGTATCAGTCCCCGAAGGATTAATCATTAAATATCTCTAGCCGGAGTATTATCGAGACTGGACATCGATAATGCGGAATAGGCTAGTATTGCACTTGTGTGCGTTGTGAGGGCACAACGGCATAGTTCTCATATATATAAGTATTGGATACTTATGCAAGTGCGATAGGAGGCCGTGTTTCACCGATGGTACGGGAAACAGCTTCGCTCTAGATAGACCCCTCGGAATCCCATTGGTATTATGAATATGTGTCTATGGGAGGCCGAAATCAAGGTAGGTGTGTATAGTCTTAACCTGAGACTTACATCGCTAATACTTATGTTAATCGATAGACTTTGGTCTTGGTGGTACATGCTTTAACCGGTTCTGCGTACACCACTTCTGGGTTTATCAGAGAGTCGTAGTGTATTGGATGTGATGTCAAGACGGAAGTATCACTCCAGTCATAGTGGAGATGATGTCACGCAGGATACGGTATTAGTGCTCTTAAGTGCTGCGCGGCCATCGGGATATTATGACAAGGTCATGTATATCCGATTATAGAGACTAGTTACCAGACATCCGACATGTGCTTCGTACGGGGCAGACACTTATCCAGCCCCAGGCCTAGCACGTGACTATCTGATACTGGGCCGAAATGCACAATACATTCGTATACTACGCTTGATAACAGATCTTAATATTCTTAATGGATATGTCTGGAGAATTGGGTAGACTTGGTACTTTGCTAGGAGTCGACCTTGTCTCGTAAATCGGTAGAACGTAGTACTTGGTACGTACGTGATTCGGATACTCCGACGACCGTATTTACTGCCAACTTATCCGGGGATCTCATGGGTCACTTCCCGATAATCCACCGATGACGCACAACTCGCACTCTTGAATAATCTGGGATTATATAGAAGAGAGAGAAAATTAATCTAGGATTAATTATAGAGATATTTTATCTAGGATAAAATATCGTCTAGAGAGAGATAACGATTAATTTGGAATTAATCGATTAAATTAATATATTCGATATATTAAACGAAATTAGATTTTGACGCGGAATTAAAATTAGATTTTAATTCGGGCGAACGAATTAATTTAGAATTAATTCGTTAGCGACGTAAATAGTGATTTCGCTAGGCATAATCATTTAATTACGACGCAACGGAAAAATCGTTAATTTAGAATTAACGAACCCGAGCCCGAGTGTGATTGCGAGCGCATTCGTATTTCGAATTCGAGTGCGGCAACGCAAGTCGCATCAATCGTCAAATCAATCAGTCGCATCAAGCGTCAAATCACTTGTCACTTTGAGTGATGTGACTTGACAACATGTCACTTTAATAAAGTAGATGTGACTTGATGGACATAATGTGTACTTGATGGCTTTTATTGTTTGACTTTTAAAAGCAAATGAAATGCAAATTAATGGCAAATGCAAGTGAATTTCACACAAGTATATAAGATATATTTGAAATGCATTTCATTTACAACTAACACACATCTTTCATCTCTCTCATTTTCTCTCTTCTTCCTCACGCCTAAACCAGAAAAATGGACTGGTTTTGAACCAGAAATGCCGTGAGCTTCAAGGGAAGCAAGAGTGGGTTTTCATGGTGATAATTCAAGTGCTAGCACACTTACGAGTCTTACGAAGGTGGTAGGGAGGTTCACCCATGAGCCGGGATCCGTCGGACGAGGCTTGGAGCTCCGTTTTCTCAGCTCAAAATATGAAAACAGAAGGCAGTGGACTGCTGCATTTGGGCGTCCTTGGCAGTGAGTTTTTGGGCTTCATTCGTCTTCAAATCGACTCAACCGATCGATGTGAGTATTCCGCTACCTCCGTTGATGTATTCGTGCATTGTTTTCATTGCTTGTTTGATCTTGGGACCTAGATTTAATCCAACAATGGCATCAAGAGCTTAGGTTCAAGCATGAAAAATGTAGGGCTTAAAATTTGGGTAAATTTGTTTTGAGCATGATTTGAATGAATTGATTGTTTGAGTATGCTTATAACATGTTTGATTGCATTTTGGTTGGACCAATTTGTTTAAAATTGATATGGAATAATTTTCCCCAATTTTTGTCACTTGGCCGAATGTGATGGATATTTGGAATTCTTGGAATTTTTGATTTTGATTCATTGGATGAAGTTAGAATCATGTAGGATGATGTTAATTTGAAGTCAATTAGATTGAATTTTGAATTGAACAAAAATCCCCAATTTGCTTCACTTGGCCGAATGTAACATTGCCCTATAATGTCTTGGTAATTTTGATTTTGTGACATTGGATGTGTATGAAATCAAATTGGATGGTGATTTGATGTCGATTGTGGGTTCGATTGGATTGAAACCAAATCGGACACAAAATCTTTCCTTGGCCGAGAGCATAAAAGCATGTAAATGGGTTTGATTTTTCATTTTGTGTGTTGGACATATGATAATGAATTGAGTATGATTAATTGGACTAATTTAGTGTTTTGGAAATGTTGATTTAGTTGATTAATCATATAATGCACTTTAGGTAATTAAATTGTTAAATTGGATTTATGTAATTTAATTATATGAGGCCTTAACTTGGATTTGGGCTTCTAATGTTGTATTTGGGCCTATTGGGCTTGATTTTATCAAGTTGGGTTTAGGCCAAATGGATTGGATCCAATTGGGCCCAAAACCTTAACCATAAAGCCCAAATGCGACTAATGAACCTTTAAAGTTCAATTGGGCCTAATGGGCCAAGATTGATTTATGGGCTTATGGGGTAAATCCCGGATTGGACTTTGGTTATCGGTTTGACCCGAGTTGACCAAAAGTCCACGCCTTAAGAAATCAATTAAAGCCCATTGGACTTTAATTGAATTGACGTGGACGTTAATCGGTCTTTGAGACGCGTTACGATTAAATTTGGAATTTAAATCGTAAAAGGTTTATTAAATAAAAGTGTAATATTTAATTTGGAATTGAATAGTGAATTAGTATTAAATACATGTTAAATTAGATTTAATGATGTAGTTTAATTTAATTCATGAATTCGTACTTTAAGTACTTATTCGCAAAAACGAGTTTGACTCGAACAAAATCAAATCGTTGTTTGAACATTGGATGATCACTTAATTATCAAATTAATTAATTTGATTAGATTGATTGATAGCATGCTTATGTGTGTGAATACGTGGTTGTGTTGTATGAATAATGTATATCGGATGGATATTAGATGGGTGGGCAATTTTAGAAATTGTTGTAATAAATTCGATTTATTAAATTGGACCTGCGTGTCCAGCCTTATCACCTTCATTCTCTTTGTATTCTCTTCTCACCTATTCCCCTCCATGTAAATGAGGTTTCTTTAGAAGTGTAGTGTAACGGGTAGAAGTAATACTAGTGCTAGCTTGAGTGAGAAAGGGAGAGATTTGATCTAGGATCAATGTGTTAAGTATCCATCCGCGTATCATTATTATTTATTTTCATACTCGCTTTATTATGTATTTAGAATGCATGTTTAAGGGTGTATTATGATGAGACCTTAACAAAGATAATTAAATTGGTAGCCAATTTGCACGCGAAAAGCCCTCGTTAAATATCAAGCGTTTATTTTCCTTCCATTGAGTGATTCTTACTCAAGATCCGAGATTGGCAGGGGTTGTTGGCCAAAGTCAAGCCCTTGTCCGTCGAAGATGTGTTTTAATCACGAGGCTTTGTTCCATATCGGTGTCGTGTCCAAGTTGTGGTTTGTTGGCCAAAGTCAAGACCACTTCTTGTCCATTGACATTGATTACGAAGCTTCCATGTCAATGGGTCCGCGCCTGACTGGGATCACTAGGTTTGTTGTGCCAAAGCCAAGGCCTAGTTGATTCAGAGGAAAAAGGTTAGGGTATACATTCGATGTATAGGCATTTATAAGATATATGTTTGGGACTTGGATGTCCACCTACTGGATCTAGGAGTTGGATGAGATTCAATTGATCTTCGAGATCTACTTAGTTAATTATCATACAATTTGTTGGGCAAAGTCAAGATTGTGTGATATTTAACGGGATCCTAGCCCACTAGGAAACACGGTTTCCCGAGTACTCGACAGAGGGTTAGGGGCTCGACGAAAAATAGTGGGAGGCAAGTATTGAATTTGCAACATTCGTTCGAATACTCGCTAAACTCGCTCATCTATATTTTACTCGTCATATTAATCAAAAGTATTAGTTGGACTAATATTTTATGTTGTTTTAAAAATATATATAGTTGGACTATATACAAACTCATTCAATATATAGTTGATTTTATAATTGGATTATAGTAATCAATATAATTGAATTAAAATGATAGTTGTTTATAATTAGATTATAGTAATCAATATTAAAATTATAGTTGATTAAATAATTGGATTATTGTAATCATTATAATAAATAGTACCTTATTAAAATTGATTAAATAGTTGGACTATTGAAATCAAGAAAGAATTGAAAAGTTGAATATTTAAAATATATAATCCTTGGATTAAATGTTTTAAATGATTTAATTTTCAATTGGGAATTAATAATAGGTTAATTTATTTGATAAAATAACTTATTATGACTAAGCCCATAATTAAGCAAATAGTAGAGCATAAAATCTTTGGAAGATTTATGTGATAATGACTTTAGTGCTTAATTATTATACTTATCATAAATCTATCTTTAGATTTAAAAGTATTAAATTGCAATTAATAATTCTTAGAGAATTAATTGACTATTCTAGAGGTGAAAAGTCAAAGTTTGCAATTGGGCGAGTAGCACAAGGTGCACATCGTTTCGATATTTCGAAACCCAAGGCTTGGCCAAAGGTTTGTGTAATATTGAAAAGATAATTGACATATCCCAAAGTGACTACCATTTGGATATGGAAGACACGAAGGAATTAAAGAAAGGGCGAGGCTCTGACTTTAAAATATTTGTCAAAGTTATGTTCACTACTAGTATTGAAATTGGATTTTAAATACTTAGTGTGGTACATAAAATATATGTATTGATGTTCAGAATCCGCTATGAGCTGGATACTGACTTCAAGTCGAGATCTCTCTGCGAATCGGAAACGGGACGAAAGTCGCTGTTTCGACCGTAGATACCTAAGTTTAGGAACTACCCTTCGGGTATGTACTTAAATTAGGAACTGTTATAATGTAACTAGTTTGACTAGAGACATTATCTCTATATCAGTGTTTAATCCGTTGCGGATAAACCTTTATATTCTTGAACACTAAGTGTTTCATTATATAAAGATGATACTGAGATAAATACATTAGATGTAAATAACAGAATTTATATTTTGAATATAATAAAATCTCAAACATATAAATATGACAAATAAATAGCTCAAATTGATTTGATCAATAGAGACTTATTTGTGGCATTGTTGTCTAGGACACAATTAAACGAGACTCGTATATCCACACTTTTGAAGAGTGGGTGCTAGGACTGATTTGACTATTCAAATAAGGTCTGCGAATCTAGTTTATAAGGTAAAGTACCTAAAATACTATTTACTTGGTAATAGTATAAGGGCCACCGATCTGTTAGCCCTATTCATGGTGAAGTTAATGGGCCCATATCTAGCTAGACTAGATGTGAACATGAATATTTCGTGACCTTGACGGATGTAGCATCACGTTATGGTTATGTGTTTCTTTTGAAGAACACAAATCGGAAACTTTAAAGTTTCGACACGAAGTAAATATACAGATCGGCTATAGTATTATTCCGCCACGGTAAGACCGTAATGGAAAATACTTAAGCAGTAAGTTTCATACATACATGAAAGAGTATGGTATTCTTTCATATGAGGACTCCTCACGAGACACGTCAGTTAGACGGTGTGTCCGAACTAAAACCAAATTTTGTTGGACATGATAAGGTTTATCACGAGTCGCTCTGAGCTACTGTTTCCTTCAATAGGATATGTATTAACAGTGCAAAACTTATTTAGAATAAGGTTCCATATAAATCTGTTTGACAGATGTCATATAGGATATGGACAGGGAAGAAACGAGGTTTCTCATTCCTGATAATTTGGGTATGCCAGGCATAACGTTTGGATGATACCAAACTAAGAACCCAAATTGGATAAGTGCCAATATAGGTTATCCTAAGGGAAACCTTAAGTATAATACTTGTAAATCTCACATGAGAACAATGTGATTGTTGCTCACCATGCATTTTTCCTGAGAGGAATACCGATATGCAGTGGTCAGTGGGAGGATAGTGATACTCGATGAAAATCGGAGTAATACTGTTCTAGGCACGAAGTCCTTAATGGAACACAAATAGTTCATCTATGATGAAACTATACCATTAATCTTCAAATACACAAGAACTTCGTAGATCGGATAGAGTCAGAAAACAACCTAGGGTATGGGTTTCTGATCTAACCTCATAAAGATGTCAATCTTATGAAGGTATACCAACCGACTACGTTTTGAGGAAGTAATACGAGGTATCGACTCCCTATTATGGCAAAGTGCCATGAGTCCGAAATGGATTCCATGTATAACAACTATTTTGGATACTAGTTGTTGTATCACAAGGCATTGTGCCTATTGGTACATTAAACGTCTTCAAGGAAGACATACATGGAAGGCAACATACCAACGTACAAAGCTGGGCTTTTGACGGAAAGGTATCGTTATCAACATTGTGTTAATAACGGTTCAACCTTTTACCTGTTGCCATGGTAAATCCATTTTGAAGATGCTTGTTGATAACTGCATATTTCATTTATGAAATGTGCCAGTTATAGATCAAAATCGCTTTCCTGAAAAGGAAACCTTTTGGAGAATGTTTGTAACATTCTGACGATTTTATATAACCAACAAACGAGGTTTGCGGGTTATTCGATCCATGTTTGGATTAATGCAAGCATAAGGTTCTTGGAACTGTCGTTTTGAAATAATCATAATGGTTTATGATTTGAATCAAAACGAAATAATTCTTGTGTATATAAGGAGGTTAGTGGGAGAGGGCACTGACAATGAAATTCCCATATAGCAATTGGTGAAAGCTTGGCTTTCATAGATATTCTTTCAATAGAAATTCTCCGTAGAATTCTGGGGAGTAACAACCTTTATTCAAGGAATAAAGATCTACTGGGATAGATTTGGAGTTTGTTAACACTCTCTGGGAAATTGTACAATTAAAATGTACTTGATAGGGTGTCTCATACGCTTCGAGCATATGGAGTCATGATCGGGTCAATCCAAGTGATAGTCACTGAATTGAAGTTAAGAACATCTGTTAGTATCTGAGAGAACTAAAGATGTTGTCTTAAACTATGGAGAAGGACAACTTGAAGTGACTGGGATCACCGCTGCAAGTTTCCAAACAATTAAATACTACGGTACTATAAAAGTTTGAATAACGGGACAGTGAGCTGGAAATATTCCGAGCAAGATAACTGTTGCCGAATAAACAACAAATGTGGATTATTGCTGCAGCTGCGGCAGCAATAGAAGCCATTTGGATCGAAAATAAATCTAATTAGATTAGATATAGTTCTTTTAGCAGCTGAGCTAGGCGTCAGCACATGGTAAGGAATTAAAGGTCTCATCGACGATCCAGATATATACTTCTATATCATCTGATTCGTTCGGATCACACATCGTGGCGATGTGATGATCGTATAAATCGCGTCAGACGATAATCAAGCAAATCCGCTGACGAAAACCTTTCCTCAGCAATTTGAGCGAACCGTACATAGTTCGGGTGTGGGACACTTGAGTGACTGGCTATGTGCCAAGTGGGAGATTGTTGGACAAAATGACCCATAGCGTCACTATTTGCACAGATCATTATGTTGTTGTAGCAAATTAACTATGTGACAAGGAAATTGCACTCTCATCATTTGTGATTAGATCACCATAGATATATAAATGAAGAGAGGTCCCTATGATTAGTTCCTGGACTGAGAATGATATGAGACAGTATCAGTCCCCGAAGGATTAATCATTAAATATCCCTAGCCGGAGTATTATCGAGACTGGACATCGATAATGCGGAATAGGCTAGTATTGCACGTGTGTGCGTTGTGAGGGCACAACGACATAGTTCTCATATATATAAGTATTGGATACTTATGCAAGTTCGATAGGAGGTCGTGTTTCACCGATGGTACGGGAAACAGCTTCGCTCTGGATAGACCCCTCGGAATCCCATTGGTATTATGAATATGTGTCTATGGGAGGCCGAAATCAAGGTAGGTGTGTATAGTCTTAACCTGAGACTTACATCGCTAATACTTACGATAATCGATAGACTTTGGTCTTGGTGGTACATGCTTTAACCGGTTCTGCGTACACCACTTCTGGGTTTATCATAGAGTCGTAGTGTATTGGATGTGATGTCAAGACAGAAGTATCACTCCAGTCATAGTGGAGATGATGTCACGCAGGATACGGTATTAGTGCTCTTAAGTGCTGCGCGGCCATCGGGATATTATGACAAGGTCATGTATATCCGATTATAGAGACAAGTTACCAGACATCCGACATGTGCTTCGTACGGGGCAGACACTTATCCAGCCCCAGGCCTAGCACGTGACTATCCGATACTGGGCCGAAATGCACAATACATTCGTATACTACGCTTGATAACAGATCTTAATATTCTTAATGGATATGTCCGGAGAATTGGGTAGACTTGGTACTTTGCTAGGAGTCGACCTTGTCTCGTAAATCGGTAGAACGTAGTACTTGGTACGTACGTGATTCGGATACTCCGACGACCGTATTTACTGCCAACTTATCCGGGGATCTCATGGGTCGCTTCCCGATAATCCACCGATGACGCACAACTCGCACTCTTGAATAATCTGGGATTATATAGAAGAGAGAGAAAATTAATCTAGGATTAATTATAGAGATATTTTATCTAGGATAAAATATCGTCTAGAGAGAGATAACAATTAATTTGGAATTAATCGATTAAATTAATATATTCGATATATTAAACGAAATTAGATTTCGACGCGGAATTAAAATTAGATTTTAATTTGGGCGAACGAATTAATTTAGAATTAATTCGTTAGCGACGTAAATAGTGATTTCGCTAGGCATAATCATTTAATTACGACGCAACGGAAAAATCGTTAATTTAGAATTAACGAACCCGAGCCCGAGTGTGATTGCGAGCGCATTCATATTTCGAATTCGAGTGCGGCAACGCAAGTCGCATCAATCGTCAAATCAATCAGTCGCATCAAGCGTCAAATCACTTGTCACTTTGAGTGATGTGACTTGACAACATGTCACTTTAATAAAGTAGATGTGACTTGATGGACATAATGTGTACTTGATGGCTTTTATTGTTTGACTTTTAAAAGCAAATGAAATGCAAATTAAAGGCAAATGCAAGTGAATTTCACACAAGTATATAAGATATATTTGAAATGCATTTCATTTACAACTAACACACATATTTCATCTCTCTCATTTTCTCTCTTCTTCCTCACGCCTAAACCAGAAAAATGGACTGGTTTTGAACCAGAAATGCCATGAGCTTCAAGGGAAGCAATAGTGGGTTTTCATGGTGATAATTCAAGTGCTAGCACACTTACGAGTCTTGCGAAGGGGTAGGGAGGTTCACCCATGAGCCGGGATCCGTCGGACGAGTCTTGGAGCTCCGTTTTCTCAGCTCAAAATCTGAAAACAGAAGGCAGTGGACTGCTGCATTTGGGCGTCCTTGGCAGTGAGTTTTTGGGCTTCATTCGTCTTCAAATCGACTCAACCGATCGATGTGAGTATTCCGCTACCTCCGTTGATGTATTCGCGCATTGTTTTCATTGCTTGTTTGATCTTGGGACCTAGATTTAATCCAACACAACAAACACGACCTTCTACATCAATGTGTTGCTTTGCGACTTCCATAAACTCAGACACTCCATTACGATATTCAACACTTAATCTATCCAGAGAGCTCATCCAATTTCTATCCATTTCAGCAGAATACCTAAATATAATAATATAATTATTAGATATCATTTTACAGTAATCAACATTACTAATTCATTAATACTTTATTTAAGCATATATATATATATATATATATATATATATATATATTTGGTTGATAAATTAAATAGTTTACAAAAAAATATATTTTATTAATTAATATACTTACTCTACATATATGAATCATAAATCACTAACAAACAACATATAAACAACATATATAATCATAAAAATTGAAAATAATAAAGAAATATGAAAGAAGAATTACCTTATCGGAAATTGATTACAATTTTATTGAAACTTTTTAGGAGAGATGTGAGGCTGTAGAGGAGAAATTCTCAGATTTCAGAGGATGAAAATGAAGAGAATGAGAGAAAAAACAGAGGGGGAGAAGGGTTGGTGGCAATCTGCATTTTAATCTATCTTTAGCGTCGAATATTCAAATTCAACGCTAATTATTGCCGTTTTTAGCGTCGAAACGGTTTTTCGACGCTAAATATCAAAAAATTAGCGTCGAATTTAATTTAGACGCTAAAGAATCAAGGATTTGTCGGTGGAAACTTCATAAACCTTTAGCGACGCTATATATTCGACGCTAAAAGTATATTTTTGGCGTCGACTCCGTTTTTTGACGCTAAAAGTGTAATATTTGGTGCCAAAAATTATTGCAATAATAGAATTATTCAGGGTCGAATATTATTCGACGCTAAAGTACTGATTTTAGCGTCGAAAAAAGTTTTCGACGCTAAAAAATTAATATTCGGCGTCGAAATTTTATTCCGTCTCTAAAAATATGACATATAGCGTCGAAAATGATATTCGACGCTAAAACTCACTTTTAGCGTCGAATATTGTTTCGACGCTAAATATTTGGACGTTAAAAACCATAATTCTTGTAGTGAATGTTTAGCATAATTAAGCCGGCTAGCAAAAATTAGGGTTTCTTATCCAACGGCGGAGCCATTAGGGGGACGAATAAGGGCAGTCTCCCACATTTTATGATATAATTTTATTAAGTATATCTTATCAATTGATAAAAAAAAAATCTGGTCAATGTGATAATATTGATTTTTGTCCTATTAAAATAAAAAGTATCATCTTGGGATAATAACGGGCCGAGTATAGAACGGGAATAACAATTCTTATATTCGGCCCGTTCAATTAATGGGTAGGAAAATTTTACCTATATTTGACCGTAATGTATTGATTCCGGTACAGGTTCCCATTCGCATGAAAATTTTACAAGGATATCAATATTCTTATTCGATTTGTTCAACTAACGAGTATATGAAATTATTTTCTTATATGTTCCTAAAATAGATGCCAATACCCGTACTTAATTTACGAGTATATAAAAATAACAACTTACCCACCCCTAATACATGGACCCATGCAGGTTTTATCCCCGCAAGCCATGATTGTCTCCGCTAAATCAATCACGAATTTTATTTTTTTTCTAATATTGTAGCGGGAGCTAAGTAGGGGTGAGCAAAATCGGTTTCGGTTCCGGTTCCGCATGGAACCGGAACCTACCCAGAAAAATTCGGTTCCGCACTAAGTGGAACCGGAACCTACCCAATTAAACAGGGTACCCTATTATTCGGTTCTAATTTGGTTCCGGTCCGGTTTCGAATTACCCTATTTTAAAATATTTTAATGAAAACTACATTCCAATACGAGTCCGTAGGAAAAAACTGGTTCCATGATTAATACTGAATAAGCATTGGTGATCAACTGCTGAGTCCTCTGAGATATTTGATTCGAGCCGAGGTTGACGCTTCCATCAGATCTGACTACTAAGAAACAAGCTTTCCTTCCTAAATCAATCACGAAATGACATGCAACAGATCGAATTTATTATTAAAACTGACATTCAATTCAAATTCAGAAATTGAAAAACGTGAGTGAAATACATCATTGAACCTGAGAGATATCTGCGAGTTGAGAGCTGAAGCTTTTTATAATCGAAGCAATTGGAAAGTGATAAAGCTGTCGCAGTTAATACCTCCTCGCTCTCGCATAATTTTTGCAGTTAATACTGAATAAGCATACAAAATCAAAAAAAAAACAGTAAAATAAAGTATAAAACCGGTTCCATGGTCCGGTTCCGGTTCCGATTATTTTGGAACCGGAACCTACCCGGATAAAATCGGTTCCTTCATTTTTGGAATCGGAACCTACCCGATTACAATCGGTTCCGGTTCCAAACCCGAAAAATCGGCCCGGTTCCGGGTAAACCCGGAACCGTTGCTCACCCCTAGAGCTAAGTCAACTATTTAATCAAATGATATTGAGCATTTTTTCTTTCCGTCAAAATCACTTCATTAGTTGGGGGAAGAATCCGCATGAATCAGATTTTTTGAGGAAGATATCGAAACTTATTATAAGTGTCTGTGAGGTGTTTGTGTGTGAAAAAATAAAATAAAAATAGAGAGAGAGAGAGAAGCATACTCCCACACTTGAAGTGACGAGGGACTCTTCTACCGCAGCCCTCAATGAGGCGAATGGCACGGTTGACATCAATAAGAGCAGCCAACATAGGAGTAATAATAGGGCAAACACACTCAATATGGCTAACCCTAACTCTCTCGCAGCACGACGGCGATGGAAGCTTCCCATACAGCACTGCCTTGCACTCGTTCAGCCCAATCCTCTTCTCTTCCTTGCACTGTGCAGCACTCAGTTCCCCACTGACCAATTTAGCTTCCCAATAACCCACGAATGCCAGAACTAGCAAACCCACAAGAACCAATGACCTTGCCATGGTGTTTCCTTTTTCCCCCTCCTACAAACAAATCCTGAGATGAATGATGCTTAAGAACCTAACAAGTGTGTATTTATATAGTAGGTGGAGCCCTGGAGGGCACCCTCTCTTTCTTTTCATTAATATATGTCGGTAGAATTAATTAATGACCTTTTTGTTTCTCTTTTGACTTTTCTTTCTCTCTTTAATTTCTTTTGTGCCCTTGCTTTGTTGAGTCACTTTCTAGAACGAGTGTAACCCAATGTTCTGTAAAACTCAACGTTAGCTGAGAATGAATTGGTAAAGTGATACATATAATCACATTAGGGATGATAACAGATCGAGTATTAAATGAAGATATTAATATTCGTATTTATATCTGTGTGATATATAATATCATCGATCTCGAACCGTCATTCCTGTGGGTACAGGTCGGGGATTCCCCATATAAAAAAAGATATAACAGTCCTCATCCCCTATCTCCTTTTATTTATTAAATTTTTTTACCTTCATGCTTTTTTTACAAAATATATATATATATATCAATTATAAAATTGTTGAAATAAATAAATATAAAATAAAAACATTAAATTAACAATTGTAGGTTTAAATTTACTTTAGTACTTAAATAAAGAAGAAAAATACATAAGTTACCAAATAATACTGTTGATGGTGTTTTCAAACACTATGATATTTAAAGCAGCATAACAAGGGTGGAAGGGTAATTCCCTTCTTGGGTGAGATCGTTAAAGCCGACCCGACCACTTTACAATCAGAGACCAAACGCCTTGCAGTTTCAGACCGACCACAACATTTAGAGACCAAGCACATTATGGTTTCAGACCGAGCATGTTATGATCGGTTCCCGAGCACTTGGGTTCATATGACCGGGCATTTATCAGAACGGCATAAGCATTCTCAGTTCAAATGACCATTATGACCGACCTCATGAAGACCGAGCACGTAGCAAAGGCGTTCTAGAAGACGAAGCATCCTATTTCTATAGGGAAATGGATAAAGTTACCCTACTTTCATAGGGAAAGGAGATGAGTCAGTATCCAAATAGGATAAGAGAAGTAGAGATAGTGTTAAATTAGGAATCCTTGCAAGAGGAGAAGATTGATTCGACTGAGAGTTCTTATACAAATAGGAATATGATTTCTGTACTATTATAAATAGAAGGGCATGGTATGTGTAAAGAAAACCAGAATCATCAAGCTCTGACTTGTAAACACAAAAAGATATGAGAAGCGTGTTTGAGTAATAAAAGTATCATCATGTTTGTGTCTGTGGACGTAGGTCGGATCCAAATCCACCGAACCACGTTAAATCTCCTGTTGATTGGTGCATTTATCTGTCTTTTGCTAAATTTGCTTTTGGTCCCCCATAACCAAACAAATTCACTATTGAGGGAGGATTGTCTCGAGAGTAATATTCCCATATTGCCCTAAGACCAAAAATCAGCCGTCAACAGTTGGCGCCGTCTGTGGGGAATTCAAACAAAAAGCAGCTCGCGTACTAAGACGATGGCAAAAGGTGGAAATCATCAATCTTCAGGGAGTCCGGCAGCAGACTGGATGAAAAAGATGGAAGAAAGCATGAAATCCATGATAGATCGGCTGGAGAAAATGGAGGGAATGAACAACGAGAGACCAGAGGTCGGAACGAGTCGAAGAAGAGGTGAGAAAGCAGAAGGGAAAAGGGTGGTAGACACAAGTGAAGACGATGGACCTAGAAGGAGGGGCCCCTACGGGATAAAATCCGTAGTCGTAGAAAATGATTCACAAACAGAGGGCACATGGGAAGAAAAAGAAAGAGGGCAATCACCTGACCCCTCCTATGATAGTCTCCGCGACTCCCGAAGAGAAGGCAGGGAATACAGCGAGGATATACAAGAAATTTCAAAGCACGAGGAACGCCTTGCCCGGGGCAAACGACGCACAGAGAGGCACAAAAGACAACACGACAGCACGACCAGTGAGATAAAGTCTTGGTTAAAAAAGGAGATGACCAAGTGGGGGGTAGGCCGCAAGGCTGACGCAAATGATGCCCGGGACGGTGAGGAGGAATCTCCCCTAGCGGAAAAAATAAAGTCGGCAAAATTCCCAAAGCGATTCAATATGCCGACCATGGCACCCTACAAAGGCCACTCTGACCCGAAATCGCACGTCGAAAGCTTTGTCTTGTTGATGGAAGTCCAGGGAGTAGTAGGAGATGCCATATGTAAAGTGTTCCCCCTAACTTTAGGTGGACCCGCCATCCTATGGTACAGAAGTCTGGTTCCGGGGAGCATCGGAGGCTTCACACAACTTAAGAAGTCGTTCATTCGACACTTTAAAGGGGCCTGCGTCCCCAAAAAGACGATTGGAGAATTGAGACTTATGAAGCAAGGAGATGACGAGCCCCTGAAAAAATTTTTATTGAAAGATACCACAACATGGTACTGGAAGTCGGGGGATACGAGTCCCTAGAAGCCCTAGAAAGCTTAAAGGGAGCCCTAAAGGTCGGGAGGTTATGGACTCATCTAAGAATCCAGGACACGCCAGATTATGCCACCGCTCTAGAGGTAGCCCGGAAGTTCATCTTGGTAGAAAGCGAAGAAAAGATCTCCCGAATGGGGACAGCCATTCGGGAAAGAACAGCAAGAACATAGGCCCCCCGACGACCGGACATGGAATTCAAAAGATTCAATCCGAAACCCAAAGAATTCAAGCCGATACCTCGAAGAGATCAGAAAAGAGGGGTCGCGACCCATGTGAATCATGTAGTTCGAGAAGAAACATATGTTCCTCTGAGCAAGCCACCTGGGCAAATCATCATGGAGATACAGGAAAAAGGCCTCTTGATAGAACCCGACCTCAGGAGGTTCCCCCCAAATAAAAGGAACCAGAAGTCTTACTGCATACATCATAACCTAATGGGGCACACAACGGACGAATGCAAAGATCTGCGGGAACAGATGGAGGACCTAGCCCGAAATGGGTATCTAAATAGTTACATCGACCATGAAACCATGGCAGCCAGACAGAGGGCACGAAACCGACAGGTAAACATCATCGCAGGGGGAAGTACGCTGGCCGGGGACTCTAACCGGTCAAGAAAGAACTATAGCCGAGCCCAAAGGGCAGATGTGCTAGGAACAGAAAGACCCCCGACACTACAAGGGGGTCGGTCGGTACCCATAATGTTCACCGACGAGGATGCACGAGGGGTGAGTTTCCCCCATGATGATGCGCTGATAATCAAAGCTACAATCAACGACAGAGAGGTGGATAGAATCCTGGTAGACCCCGGAAGCGCGGTGGACATAATATCCAAGGAAGCTTTAGAAAGCCTGGAAGTAGAATACGTAACCCTAACTAACGATGGCACCCCCTATATGGTTTTGGAGGCTCAACGGTCATCCCGCTGGTGGACTGCCTGAGCAGTTACCAAGTCATTGTCGGCCGACCTTTCATGATGAAAACAAAAGCCCAATGTCCTAATATTATCTGAAGCTAAATGTCCCCACCCGGGAATGAATCAGAATTGTATGCGGGAATTAGAAGGTAGCCCGCAGTTGTTTTGCTACTCTCTCGTGAGAAACCCTGTGCATCAAAACGGGTACCAGGAAAAGGCAGGAGGATGAAGACAGAGAAGAAGTGAATAGGGATCCAGGTCTTCGGCCAAATAAAATTACACGGCGACCAGAGGAGGGCTCGCTAGGAGCCAAGTGGGAAGGGCCCTACAAAATCACAGAGGTGGTAAGGCCATGGGCTTACACCTTGGAACAGCTAGACAGAACAAGATTAAGAAAACCATAGAACGCCGAGATGTTGAGAAAATACTTTCAGTAAATTCTCTCTTCCTTCTTTTCTTTTACAACAACCCAACACGGGACGGAAACCCGAAATACAAAGCCTCTCTCAAAATGACCCACAAAGAGTTGTAAGAAGGACAGTATGTCCCCGAATATAAATAAAAACTTTCTTTTATTTTCACCCACTCTTCTGAAAAATAAAAATAATGTATGATTTTTGTAAAACGTATCTAAAACTCCGGGGACATACTCAGTACAATAATCTGGGGACAAGCACAGAACCCGCAACTACCCGACCACGGTTGCCACCATCGAGAAACACAGGACACTAGAATCAATCGATTCCATATGAGCAGTGAACAGCAGTAACACATGTGAATCAGAGTATAGGTCCACGAGAAGCATAGCATGGGGATGGATGATACCCCCGCGGCGTTCGCTTACTCCAAAATTACTGACCATGAGGAGGAACATGCCCTTAATGTTTCAGACACCTCGGGGCTGGATTACGTTCCGCCGAGGCCACTGCGATAATCGGCTCAGGGCTGGATCTTGTTCCGCCGATGCCACTTGATTATTCAAGATCGGGGTTGGGTTACGTCCCACCGAGTCATGCTCATTGGTCTGGGGATGGGACATTCCCCCAGAACCAAGTATCTCTCTTGGCTCGGGGTCCTTAGGGACATACTCGATGCATAGGATCCGTAAGAAGCATAGAACAGGGAGGGATGATACCCCCGTGGCGATTGCTTACTCCAGTGTTGCCGAACATAAGGAGGAACATGCCCTTAATGTGTTGAGCACTCTTTTTACCCGATGTAACGGATCCGTAGAAAGCATAGCACGGGGGATGATGATGCCCCCGTGACGATTGCTAGCTCCAGTGATGCCGGACCTAAGGAGGAATATACCCTTAGCATCCCGGACACTCTTTGATCCATTCATCATTTGGATCAAAGAGAGGCACAACACGGGGATGCGTTGTGCCCCTGTAGCGTGTGCCTGCTCCAGCGTGGTAAGGAGGAGCCCTCATACAATACACAGGCTCCACAGTGACCCAACGTGTAGAGGATGTGCCCTTACCATTCAAACACTCTTTGATCCAAATCCTGGTTCACCGGGACACTGAATTGAAAGATTCAGAATTGTGTTTTGGAAACCTCGGACAGGACGCTGTTTTAAGGGATCCGTGCTGTTGTTTACGCTTGTGAAAAATTTTGCTTTGGGACAAGTGCTAAGTCACCCCCACCTTCTGATTTTATTTTCGAAAGTTTTGTTTTTATTTTTTTTCGTCGGTCTGACAAGGGGACGCCCAAGTCAGTTTCGACAGGGTTTCAAAGATTGATACACTTCCCATCTGAATAAATCCCAAGGATTAACCAGTGCTCGGGGCTGGATTCATTCCGCCAAGGCCACATGGTTAATCGGCTCGGTGCTGGATTCGTTCCGCCGAGGCCACTTGATTAGTAGGCCTGGGGCTGGATTACGTTCCGTCGAGGCCATTCAGTTATTCGGCTCGGGGCTGGATTTCATTCCGCCAAAGCCACTTGATTATACAGCTCGGGGTCGGGCCACACCCCACCGAATCTATCTTTTGACTAGGGATGAAACATTCCCCCAGGACCAAGTGTTCCATACAGCTCGGGGTCGGGTTACGTCCCACCGAGTCGGTGTTCTTTAAACTGGGGACGTAACATTCCCCCCCGGAGCCTAGTGCTTCCCTCAGATCGGGGTCGGGTTATGTCCCACCGATTCCACTGGAGCCAAGTGTTTATTACTACTCAGGGTCAGATTACGTCCCTCCCGCTCATATTGTCCCCACGGAGAAGTCTCAAAATGATTCGAAGGGAAACATGAAGAACGAAATAAAAAAAAGGGAGGAGAGAAAGAAAGCACATATATATATATTAAAAAAAAGATATGAAGTGTTATTACAAAAAAAAAATAACAAGTGTACATAGGGCCCCGTTCGGGTCACCCCCTCAACAACCAGCCCTCGCAGGGGAAGAGAACTCTCTTCGGCAGCAGAAGATGGATGGGTCGGCTCGATTTCAGAAGGAGGAACGGCCGCATCAACAACAGAAGCCTGAGATGGAAGGATCAGCTCGGTCTCAAAAGAAGGGGCAGCAGCGCCCACATCAACGGCAGGTAGATCCTCGGCATGCTCGGTCTCGAAAGCTAGAGGGATCCCTGGTCGGTCCTCTTCCGGAGCAGGGGCAACATGTGTGCTATCATAAGAAACCTGGGAAACAGAGACGATTGAGATCGGCTCGGGGTCAGCCACCACTTCAGAGGAAGAAGGGAGCCACTGATGGAACTCCTCCTCGGACATTTCCCCCTTGTAAAAACTGATGGCCGCGTAGATAGGATCCATATTCAGACCAGGCAGTACCATCGGTATTATTTCAGCACAATCACTAACCCCTTCAAGGCGGATAACATCCTTCTCGACCTCAAGTTCGGCCTCTTTCCTCTCAAGATCATCCCGAGCCCGTACCATTTGTTCGTTATTGGCCTTCAGTTTGGCCTTAACACTGGACACCTTCACTTTCAAAATGCCGATCTCAGATTGGGTGGCCTTCAGGTCCTCCCTAGTAGTATCGGCAAGTTTTCACTCCAGCGCAACAGCAGCCTTAAGAGCCTTATTTGTTTTGAAGGTCTCGATCGCAGTCAGCCCCTGATTCTTTATCACCTTCTCCCTTTCGGCCAGTTTGGCCTCCACCTCTGTAAGGCGATTCTGAAGTCTCTGGGCCTGACCACCCTCAGACAATAAACTCAAGAGGAGGTCCTTATTTTTGGCCATAAGGTAAGTAGCCTGCCTACACAAAACAAATGAGTCAAAATGTGAGACAAGAAAGCAAATACCCGAAATCAGAAGGGAAAAGAGTAACGACCTTCGCCATCTGAGAGCTCATCTCTGTCACCAAAGCCTCAGGAGAGACATCCTCATATCTCGAAACCTCCTCCGGGGGAATCACCTCGGCCAGTTCATTAAAGGCCGACACTAGATGGGAAGTAGCCTCCCGGATGTCTTCCCCCAAATCTTCCACACCAAGGATCACCACCTTTTCGTTTCTTGGAGGAGCCCTCAGACGATTTTTTCCCCCGACGGGCCTCTTTCCTCTTGCTCGGCACGGGCTCCTCCTCAATTTCTTGAACCAACTCGGTCTCCTCTACCCCGAAGCGATGCCTCCTCTTCCCGGAAGGCTTCGGCGGACTGACCAGCCGAGCAGACCCTGATAACTGCGCACTAGAGGAAGAAGATGGACCCCGAGCAGCCGGCTGAACCTTCCCTTGAGACACCCTCCCAGCCTCAACAGACTCAGGCTGTGCCCGGGAGGTTCCAGTTTCAGCATGACCAACCTTCTTCATGGTACCGGCCAACCGCTCAAGGTACTTTGGCCTCTTCGACATACCTGTAGGAGCAAAAGGCAAACGGCATGATCAGTACGAAACCTTGGCAAAAGCATAAATGATATTTTGTTCTAAAGACAAGGAGAGCAGAAAAAACAGTCAGAAAAAACAGTAACAGATCTACCTATCCGACCCAGGATTTTTGGAGGAAAAACCCGAATCAGGCCAGACTCAGCAAATGCCATATCATTCACCAACTCCCTCCAAAGAGCGGCATACCGCCGAGCCCAGAATACCCACTTCCGGACCTGATGGGAAACTTTGGGAGCATCCCTCCAACATGCTAGGAGGAATAGAAGAAAAGGGGTAAGAATCCCAACATAAAAAAAACTAAGGGAAGAAAAGCTAAAGGTTAATCTCCTAACCTCCCGCCCTAAAGATATCCGGTACCAAGATCTCCCCTTCATCCGACCTCAGGGTCCGTCCCCAATCTCCGGTGGCCCAGAACCAAAGATCTTGGAAATTCTTATTGGAGTCAGGGAGTTTTTGGACGACGTTTGATGAACTATCATAAGCAGAAAGGTAGTACCAACCGTGGTGAGTCTTTGGGTTGGCCTTCAACCGATATAACCTCTTCACCTCTTCAAAAGAAGGTTCGCCAAGCCCCGCCCGATGCCAAGCTACATACAACCCGGCCAAAATCCTCCAACTGTTTAGACTCAATTGACAGGGGGCGATCTCCTTCTCGGCCAACATCCAGGCAAAATAGGGTTGAATTGGCAGCCGGAGCCCGCATTCGAAGAAAGCTGGGAGAAGGGCCACGGAACCCTCGTCAGGCTGACTGACACGATCACATGGAAGAGGGACCTCAAGGGCAATGTCTATCGGGATATCATATCGTTGCCGAAGCAGAGCTAGATCATCCTCGGTTATCTTAGAAGGCCGAACCATGTCCAGAGCCGAGCCGTCAAAATCACCGGGCTCCAGATCCTCCCGAGGAACCCTCTGATGGTAATAATCTTGTTCAATCTCAGAAGGAGTGGGGGTAGTATCAAGGTCTTCCACACTGGGTGCCCCCGAGCCCGAGGAAAGCTCTTCAGCAGGGGGTGTTGAGGGTTTAACAGGGTTTACAGAGGAAGATCTGTTGTCAGACATTCCTGACATCCTAAGAAATAAAAAGGAGGGGGAAGTCAGTATATAGCTAAAACTCTAAAACTGCTCAGGAATTCCGAGAAAGCTAAGCAGGTAGGTTTTAAAAATGCCATAACAAAATCCGACAAAGCCCTAAGTCACTCCCTAGCAACATCAAAACTAACAAATGATTCACAACACACAAAAAGAGGAGAGGTCGTTCAGAAAGCTTACTTGTCATTTCAGAAAGGCTCAAGATTGCACGACACGGTTTTCTCGTCCTTGTGTTCACAGGTCACAGCGGAGAGGAAAACTCACGGTTAGAAAGAAACTCCAGGAACGCTGAATCAAGCGAATCACCGTTGGAGCAGGGAAAATGTTCACATGAAGGAGAGAAAAATTTGCCAAAAAGACTGCACAGTAAAAGCTTCGTCTTCTTATAGTCATGAGTGGGACGTTCATGGCCGTTGGATCGAAAAAGAAACCTGGATGGACGCCAAGTGTCAACCACAAGAGAGGTCTGCCAAAATAAAACGAACGGTTAAGATCAGCGCACTGTTAAGGCGCCTCTCCACGGTCGATTCACTTCTTTTTTGGCGGGAACCCGATGGATGTTTGACAAGTGTCAAACTTAGGAAAAACCCTAAAAGTGATTTGATGGGCATTTAAACAGACGTGACTGTTGCGCGTCTCAAGAAGAGGTGCTTAAAAAGAGGCGACAGAAGATTTTGATTCAACTCCGAATCGACATACAACAAAGTAGTCGGCACACCATCTTTTTATAGTTCCCGACACCAACTTGTATACTCGTTGGAACCGAGAACTAGGGGACAGATGTTGATGGTGTTTTTAAGCACTATGATATTTAAAACAGCATAACAAGGGTGGAAGGGTAATTCCCTTCTTGGGTGAGATCGTTAAAGCCGACCCGACCACTTTACAATCAGAGACCAAGCACCTTGCAGTTTCAGACCGACCACAACATTTAGAGACCGAGCGCATTATGGTTTCAGACCGAGCATGTTATGATCGGTTCCCAAGCACTAGGGTTCATATGACCGGGCATTTATCAGAACGGCATAAGCATTCTCAGTTCAAATGACCATTATGACCGACCTCATGAAGACCGAGCACGTAGCAAAGGCGTTCCAGAAGACGAAGCATCCTATTTCTATAGGGAAATGGATAAAGTTACCCTACTTTCATAGGGAAAGGAGATGAGTCAGTATCCAAATAGGATAAGAGAAGTAGAGATAGTGTTAAATTAGGAATCCTTGCAAGAGGAGAAGATTGATTCGACTGAGAGTTCTTATACAAATAGGAATATGATTTCTGTACTATTATAAATAGAAGGGCATGGTATGTGTAAAGAAAACCAGAATCATCAAGCTCTGACTTGTAAACACAAAAAGATATGAGAAGCGTGTTTGAGTAATAAAAGTATCATCATGTTTGTGTCTGTGGACGTAGGTCGGATCCAAATCCACCGAACCACGTTAAATCTCCTTGTTGATTGGTGCATTTATCTGTCTTTTGCTAAATTTGCTTTTGGTCCCCCATAACCAAACAAATTCACTATTGAGGGAGGATTGTCTCGAGAGTAATATTCTCATATTGCCCTAAGACCAAAATCAGCCGTCAACAAATAATATTGTTGTAGAAATCTCATCTTTAAAATAAAATGAAATGAATTAATTAATATTGATAGAAATCTCTTATTTAAAATAAAATAAAATTAATTAATTAATGTAGAAATCTCTATACTATTAGTTAGCCATTGGTTGGCTCATTCCCAAAATAAATCTCTGCGATTTCCGCAAGTGTGGGAGAGTCATCCTTCCATGCATTCTCATCCAGTTCTTCTGGTTGACCCACTCAACAAGTAAATGAAGAACCTTGCTCCCGGGTTCTTCATCATTGCAATCCGAGACAACCATCAGCAATGGGGCTAGCTTCTCTTTTCGAGTACTACAGAACTGGCTGCTTGGGGACCAATCTGAGCAGTATCCTGTCTGGCAGAACCCAACTGGATGGCTCCATAATCAAATAATATTGGGATATAAATCTTATTTATTAGACTGATATTTTGATTAATTAGGTCTAATCTGCATCAATATTTGATATCAGAGTCTATATTTATCTGACTATACAAGTTCACTACTAGAATTTCGCTCTTTTATAAATCGTCGTGACATCTTTTTTATGACATTTTTTATGTGTCATAAATTTATGACGATTTAAAACCATCACATAAATATCATAAATTTATGACGTATAAAAGTTATAAATCTTTGATTTTATGAATTAATTTTTAATGACCCTAATGTGTCATTAAATGATGAAATATTAGCGTCATAATTTGCGGATATTTGAATTTTTATTTTTAATTTTTAAATTTGAATGGAATTTAATATTTGGTGGAAATTTTGATAAATTTTTTGTTAGAATATTATTTAATTAAATTTATATGATTTAATACCAATATAAATCATTATTTAATTAAATTTATATGATTTAATACCAATATAAATCATTTTAATCAATATCAATATAAACCATTTTTATTAATAATACACAATTAAAAATAATTAAAGAAACATAAAATTAACATAAATATGAAAATAATATTACATACATCAAACCACGTTAATCTAAATACTAAAATAATAATTAATACAAACAAACTATCAATCTAAGAAAGTTAAACAACAAACCAATTCATTAATTCATATAAGATAATAGACTATGCAAAGGCCTATAGGATCCTTATCGTGTCAAAAAGATTACCCAACCTTCATCACCCAGTACGCCTCAAAGATAAATGCTTCTTAACACTTGAGTATCATGGAGCATTAAGAAAACCAGTCTCGAAGTATGGATCTAATCTTCCAAGGAAGAAGCCCAATAATCTATTCATGTTATTTGACAATGAAGGGGTCCAAGATATACAAGTGAATGCCTCTCAGAGGGGGTTAATGTTTGTGTTTATTTTAGAGTGGACCGACTATTAGAGGCCTTAGATTTTAATATTGGTGTTTATTCTATATTGGGCCAAATGTTAGGGCCCGAGATATATATTAAGTAGCCAATACTATTGTAAGTAATATTACAATAATTAGTTGTCAACAAAGTGTTAGTCTTATTGGTCAAAAAAATCCATACTTCATCAAGTAAATTTTGGGTTTGATTTCTTACTATTAGTTCCATGTGTATTGGCAACTCCCATAAAAGAAAATAAGTTCAATTGAGTTGTAATAAGTCTTGAAGATCTCGGAGCAATTAGACAAATATTTGGACAATATCAGATAGAGATAACATAACGATATTTACTATTTTGGATATTCCAGAGGATTTAGAGCTCCAATTGATATGAGATTAGTTTCATTGGAAAGTAAACTCAAAGATGATTGTGTACATATAAAGAACGAATGATTTGGCTAAAGGACAAGAAAGTTACAAGAGTTTTAAATTGCACTTCTAAATCAGTCTGTGACTCTCGATCGAGTTGCGTTCGTCTGATCGTTCGAACACCCATAAACATAAACTTTATGTTTTAGAGGCGTTCGAACTCCTGTGCGTAAGTGGGTTATTTTGGACACGTTTTGGGCCAATTTTGCATAAGAAAAACTCTATCTTTGCCCTACCTATATAACAAACTTGGAGCCATATTCATAAGTGTTGAAAACATATTATTCAGAGCCTACAAATGTTCTGTTTCAACCTTCTTGACAATTCACCTTGAAGACTTTGTTGTTAACTTGTTTTCTCTGATTTTGATGAGATTATTCTTTTATTGACCATCAACACAAACATAACCTAACATAATTTCCTAAACCTTCAGAGTTATCAAGGAGGAAGATTGGTAGTCGTAGTTTCAGCGTTGCGTATTTGCAGAATTGATCCACTTAGAAACTTCAGAGGTTCTAAAGAAGGCCGCTTGGTATGGACTCGATGAGTTCTTCGGGTTATTACAGTCTAGAGGTATTTGAGTCGATGAAGTTGCTGCCATAGGAGTTTTACCATTGCTATAAGTTTTTCTCGATATAGTGGATTTTGGCTGGTAGCTTCGATACCCGAAGTGATTTTTTATTCGTATGAGTTTTCCACTTCCTTAAAAAAAATTATTGTGAAGGGTGATTTTTGGTAATCCATAGAAACAATAACTATAACTTGTCTTAGTTTATTATTTCAATTTTGCAAAGGGTCGGAACCTATGACAACTTCGAATTTTCAATTGGTATCAGATCCTGATCGTGATCCTTGACCCATTTAGCTATGGAGAGAAGTCAACCCCTAAATTGTCCCCATTATTTGATAGGACATATTACTTGCATTCGAAGATTTGCATGAGAGCGTTCCTTAATTCCTTATATGAGAGGGTCTGTATGTCAGTAGAGTACGGGTGGAAACCTCCAGTGGTTATGGTTGATGAGGTCTATTCTCCTAAAGATAAACTGATATAGGCTAAAGAAGAGTTTTATGCTAGAAATAGAACAGCAAGGCCATTCATGCTAATGTTAGATCTGTTAAATTTAGAAGAATTTATATGTGTGAGATAACCAATGATGCTTGGGACGTCCTTTAGACTGTGCATGAGGGCACATTGTCTGTTAAGAATAACAAATTCCAAGTGCTTGATACTAGTTTTGTGGTTGCTAGGATGAAAGATGATGAGACATTTGATGAGTTCTACACTGATATTAACAATATAGCTTGTTGATGGAAAAATAAAGTGCACAAGAGACGGAAGGGCAAGAATGGAAATTCCTGTTTGCAAAGAGTAGGGCACTGCGAAGTGTTGAGAAGTCCTCGGTGTATGCATTGCATTTTTACACATTAGCCCAATGATGAGTCTCGTATGGAGACAACTACCTCTTTAGTCATGAAAGTCGCGGGAAACAGACGTTGGAAGGGTAAAGTTGGAAAATAGAATTTTTGATGGATTTAATCTCGTTGTTTAGCTTCGGTTGCTTGTTGGACTTCCGTTTCAAAGCTTATCTGAGTCCCAAAACCCAAACCAAACCCAAACCAAACCCAAAATACCCAAGCCTACTCAGGGACCAAAACCCCGCCCATTAGACCCACATTCACGCCCATACCCTCTCTAAATAGGTAAATGCACATTTATCACATGCTAAAATCAAATAAAATCCATTCCTAATTAGAAGAAATCTCCTAGATCCTTTTCCTAATCAAATCCATTCACAATCTTAAATTAGGAGATTTATTCCTTATTAAGGAGATGTCACCATCAATAGAAATCCTACTCCTTGTCGGATTAGGAAAGTCTTCTCTCCTTTGCCTATAAAAAGATACCTTCACCCCATTCACAACCCTGGCTCATACATCTCTCTCACACGCCTAAAGCACTCTCTTAAGCCTCCATTGCCGCACCTTCCCTCCATCATCAACACCCTTCACGCCCAAGCCCTAAACTTAACCCTCCATTGCCGAGTTCCAGCCCCCATTCACAGCTCTAAAACACCCTCAAATAAACCTTATTCACAGCCCTAAAGTCGCACTAAACACCCTCCAAACACAGCCCCATTCGCAAACCCAAAACAATCCCTGAAAACACCCCACTGCACCAGTGAACTGCCGAGTTTAGCTTGCTGTTCTGGTCAGTTTTTTGTTGCGACTTTGGCCTATAAAACAGTCCTAAAATCACCTAAACACCATCCCAAAAACCTCCATAAATTTTCCCTAAAAAATCCTTACAAACGCACCCCTTAAGCCTTCAAAATCACCAAAAACAGTCCACTAAACGACCAAAACAGTGACCTGAAACAGATCAGCGAAACAGCAGCGAAACATACTTAAAACAGCAGCCCAAGCATCAAAACAACGAGGGAAAACGTTGAGTAGACGAATTGGAAAAGCATCGGATCAATCTCCCTTCCAACGGACGTGTAACGCCCATTTCTTAGACGACAAAAGAGGTTAGACCTGAGGGTACCTTTTTTACTTATCTTCTTTATTTTTGTTTTATTTATTTTGATATATAATTGCATGAGAGTCGTTTGAAGCATGATGTGATTGTTGGATGAGCGGGATATGTGTTCCCTTTTGTGGTATATCGGATGGAAACCCGTACGTAAATTCCATAGCCGATTCCGAATGGACGGTAGTATGGTCTACACTCGGGATACAATGCCACGTACCACTTAAGATACACGTATCTCGTCTCATCCTAACTTGTATTTGAGCATGTTATAGTCTTTAGGTTATTTGTTTATTATTTAAAGCATGGTTTAATTTAGTTTGTTATTTATTTGTTAAAGCATGTTTAGGTTGTTCATTATGTATGTTCTTAGTTTATGATGCGTTTGGGTAATGATTTATACATGTTGATTTAATGGTTCAATATGCTTGTTGTGTTATATTGCGTGGAATTATTTGGATGAAAGCATGCTAGATCTAAGTACCCTTGAGCATGATTATTGAGTAGACTTGGTTGATTCATTGCACAAATTATATCATCACAAGTGACATAAGTAAGGGACCATTCCGAACCCAACGGTTTGAGGTCTTCCCTTGCGAGGGGTGAGTGCGGCCTTAAATCTTTGTCCCAGTTCACACCGGGTGGCGACTCCATGTTATTTCGTACTTCCCAACAAGGCCGTGAGCCTAGAACAGCGTCGCCCAGGTCCTGTGTCCTACAGTTTGGCGACTCCACTGGGGATATTTTGAATCGGCCCCGAAATCATGTCTTGTGATGTTTGTGCTTTGTGCTTTAGTTAATCGTTTCTATAATGAGTTGAAATGGGTGTAATCAAAGGCATTGTTAAGGCTAGGTAATGGTTCGATGTCTTCCTTCACTCACTACCTTTTTATAAGGAAAAGCTGTGAAGACACCGAGATAATCATTACTTGTAGCTCGTTGTGACAAACTAGTTTGGAGGACTCGTTGTTTATTCCTGACACCAAGCGATAAGAGCCTAAGGGGCTTGGGTACTTAAGAGAGCCTCGCTCCACCCTCCCTCTGGGGAATCTACAACGGGAAATCCATTCGACAGTCCGTCACACACCATAACTCATTGGCACGTACCGTAAGGTATAAAAAAGGTGCACTCACTTGGTCGCTTGAACCCTTGAGTGGGGAGTCCTAGTTGTGGGTAATCCTTCGTCAAACAAGAGCCTTTGTCCACACTCCCGTAAACCCACATGTGAACCATAGTTGTATGACCTATTGGGGCCACCCTTTATGCTTTTGATAACCCCATGCATATTATGTCTCATACATCCCATGCATCTCATGCATACATGCACCATGTTAACCCTCGTGTCTTAAAAGCCATCATAGATATCCGTTGGGTTAGAAAAAAGAAAGACTTTTCAAGGGAGAGTTTAGCAAACATTGACATCGGGAAAAAAGAAATCGAGAAACAGAGAACTTTACTGCAATGATAGAAAGACTATGGGGGGCCTTCAAAAAAAAAGAAGAAAAAAAAAGAAAAAAGGAAAGGAAAAAAAAGAGAGAAGAAAAAAAAAAAAAAAAAAAGAAAGAAAGAAAAAAAAAAAAAAAAAAAAAGAGAAAAAATTGGTTGTTTGTTTTAGTCCTTAATAGTTAGGCATAAGTCCGATGATGAAGTTGATTGCTTTAGAGTGAAACTTTAGAAACGATAAACCGTTGACGTGCTTTTATCTGATGCATTGAGTAATTGATCTATGTTAGACTCGTAAGCACTTGATTATGGTTCTTAGCAGTGAAAACCTGAGTAGTTAGCAAAGTGACTAGTTGAAGAAATTGTAGGTCGGTGAATGACCGTTTGCTTAGATGTCTATCTTGATTTGCTTATGTTATGATGTGTGGTATGGTTGAAAATGAAAGAAAGTCTATAAAGAAAAGAATTGAACCACCTATAACCGATAAGCGTGAAGCTACCCATGGGCGAGTATTAGGACCACCATGAGGAGAAATGCTACCTTAAAGGGTAGGTGTGTTGAAAAGAAAAAAAAAGAAGAAAAAAAAGAGAAAAAGAAAAAAAAAAGAAGTTGAAAATGAAAAGAAAAAAGATAGACAAAAGAGAAATAAAACCATATCACATTGAGCATGAAAGAGCAATTGCAGAGCCTAACTGAGACATCTTGGTTGGTTTGACCCATCGATCCCAATTTTTGAAACGAAATCATCGAGTTAGCTTACCTGAGGATTAAGCTGTGAAAGAACCTTTGCACACACACACTTTGAGTCTAGCTTAGATCATTTATCCAAAGACTTGGATTTAAGTTACATTGGGTGTTTTGAAGGTTCTCTGGTTTCATTACTAGGCATTTTTTGAGGACAATGATATGTATAACTATTGAGACTATTTCGTAGCATAGTATAATGATATAGAAGGCCCCACTATGTGGTTCATCTTGACCAAGTGCAAACAGCGGAGAACAGAAAGCTAAACCAAGACTGGGGGCGACCAGTCTACCACATCGTGAATCGGGGACATAACAAGATATTGAGTCATGAGACTAGAGAGAAGGCCGAGCAATCACCTGGAGAACTGGTGGAAAACCTAACCCAGCGGGAAAGGAAAATCATTCATGCAAGCATGCATACACGTAACATATTTTGCATTCTTTTTTGTGTTTGTTTTTTTTTTCAAAGGTTTCAAAGAAGAAAAAGAGAAAGCGGCAAAGACAAGCCCACCAGAATCAGCAACATACGAGTAGTAGTTTTGGGGATGAGTCCCAGGGCTGAGGCCCACATCAGTAACAGTTCGGGGCGAGGCCCATATCAGTATCAGCATGGGGGTGAGGCCCACATCAGTATCCATTTGGGGCGAGGCCCATATCAGTATCAGCATGGGGTGAGGCCCACATTAGAGTCAGCATAGGGGCGAGGCCCATATCAGTATCAGTTTGGGGCGAGGCCCATATCAATATCAGTTCAGGGGCGAGGCCCATATCACTAACAGTTCGGGAAGAGGCCCTTATCAGTATCAGCTTGGGGGCGAGGCCCACATCAGTTCAGTACCAGTTCTGCCGGGTATGGCATTCTGGGGGCGAGGCCTACATTGGTTAGTACTAGCTCTGCCGGGTATGGAATTCTGGGGGCGAGGCCCACATTGGTTCAATATCAGTCTTGCCGGGTATGGCAATCTGGGGGCGAGGCCCACATTATTATCAGTATCAGTCTTGCCGGGTATGGCACTTTGAGGGCGAGGCCCACGTTAATTCAGAATCAATCTTTCCGGGTATGACACTCTGGGGGCGAGGCCCACATTAGCATCAGAATCGGTCTTGCCGGGTATGGCACTCTGAGGGCGAGGCCAATATCAGTATCAACATAGGGGCGATGCCCATATCAGTATCAGTTTGATGGCGAGGCCCACGTCAGTATTGGTTCAGGGGCGAGGCCCACATCAGTATCAGGTTTGGGGCGAGGCCCGCATTAGTGTCAGTTTGGGGGCGAGGCCTACATCAGTATCAGTCCGAAGGTGAGGTCCCTATTGTCAGCGGTGTTGGGTCGAGGTGCCCCCGTTGTCGGTTGTAGTTTCGGGTCGAGATGCCCAGGGTCGAGGTGCCCACTACATCATCAGCTTATAGGCGAGGCCCACTTTTTCAGCAGTATTGGGTCGAGGTGCTCTCGTTATCAGTTGTAGTTCCGGGATGCGTCCCAATGGTCGAGGGCCCACTACATCATCATTTTTAGGATGTGACTCATGGTCGAGGGCACACACATCTGTTACAGTTTCGGGATGCGTGCCAGGGTCGAGGGCCCACTGTATCATCATCAGAATTAGATTGCCGGGTATGGCAATCTGGGGGCGAGGCCCACATTAGCATCAGTAGCAGTCTTGCCAGGTATGGCCATCGGGGGCGAGGCCCACATCATTATCATTATTAGTTCTGCTGGGTATGGCATTCTGGGGGCGAGGCCCACATTAGTTCAGTATCAACTCTGCCAGGTACGGCACTCCGGGTATGGAGACATCATATCAGTTCTGTCAGGTACGGCACTCCAGGTATGGAGATATCAGATTAGCCAGGTACGACACTCCGGGTATGGAGACATCAGATCAATTTGCTAGGTACGGCAATCCGGGTATGGAGGTATCAGATCAGTTATACCAGGTACGACACTCCGGGTATGGAGATATCAGATCAGCCAAGTACAACACCCCGGGTATGGAGACATCATATCAGTTTAGCCAGGTACGACACTCCGGGTATAGAGGTATCTGATCAGTTCTGCCAAGTACGACACTCCGGGTATGGAGATATCAGATCAGCCAGGTACGGCACTCCGGGTATGGAGGTATCAGATCAAATCTGCCAGGTACGGCACTCCGGGTATGGAGATATCAGATCAGCCAGGTACGACACTCCAGGTATGAAGACATCAGATCAGTTTAGCCAGGTACGGCACTCCGGGTATGGAGGTATCAAATCATTTCTGCCAGGTACGGCACTTCGGGTATGGAGATATCAGATCAGCCAGATACGGCACTCCGGGAATGGAGGTATCAGATCAGTTCTGCCAGGTACGACACTCCGGGTATGAAGATGTCAGATCAGCCAAGTACAACACTCTAGGTATGGAGACATCAGATCAGTTTAGCCAGGTACGACACTCCGGGTATAGAGGTATCTTATCAGTTCTGCTAGGTACGACACTCCGGGTATGGAGATATCAGATCAGCCAGGTACGGAACTCCGGGTATGGAGGTATCAGATCAGTTCTGCCAGGTACGGCACTCCGGGTATGGAGATATCAGATCAGCCAGGTACGGCACTCCGGGTATTGAGACATCAGATCAGTTTAGCTAGGTACGGCACTCCGAGTATGGAGGTATCAGATCAGTTCTGCCAGGTACGACACTCCGGGTATGGAGACATCAGATCAGTTTGCCAGGTACAGCACTCCGGGTATGGAGATATCAGTTCAGCCAGGTACGACAACCAGAAAACTGTGACACCCTAGGTACGGGGTTAGCATTCAGACATTTGTGTCACTCTAGGTACAGAGGCGTCACCGCGACACCCTAGGTACGGTGTTAGCACTCATACATTTGTGGCACTCTAGGTACGGAGGCGTCACCGCGACACCCTAGGTACGGGGTTAATATTCAGACATTTGTGGTACTCTAGGTACGGAGGCGTCATCGCGACACCCTAGGTACGAGGTTAGCACTCAGACATTTGTGGCTCTCTAGGTACGGAGACGTCACCGCGACACCCTAGGTATGGGGTTAGCATTTAGACATTTGTGGCACTCTAGGTACGGAGGCATCACCGCGACACCCTAGGTACGGGGTTAGCACTCAGACATTTGTGGCACTCTAGGTACGGAGGCATCACCGCAACACCCTAAGTACGGAGTTAGCATTCAGACATTTGTGGCACTCTAGGTACGGAGGCTTTACCGCGACACTCTAGGTACGGGGTTAGTACTCAGACATTTTGTGGCTCTCTAGGTACGGAGACGTCACTGCGACACCCTAGGTACGGGGTTAGTATTCTGACCACAGCGACGCCCTAGGTACGGGGTTAGCACGCCAGGTACGACATGTGGACTATTCAGACATTTTGTGGCTCTCTAGGTACGGAGACGTCACTGCGAAACCCTAAGTACGTGGTTAGCATTCAGACCACAGCGACGCCCTAGGTACGAGGTTAGCATGCCAGGTACGACATGTGGACTATTCAGACATTTGTGGCTCTCTAGGTACGGAGACGTCACTGCGACACCCTAGGTATGGGGTTAGCATCCAGACAACCAACATCATCACTGCGGGACTCTAGGTACAGAGACGCAACCATGACGCCCTAGGTACGGGGTTTAGCATTATCAACTCAGCACAGCAGGGAGACCAGGTGAGAGCTGGCGAGCCAGGTAAGTAAAAATGCATTGCACGTACTTTGATAGGATTGTCATTGTCACACACTGCACAAGTCCCATCAAAGTGGGGGCGACTGTTGGCATTGCATTTTTACACATTAGCCCAATGAAGATTCTCGTATGGAGGCAAATACCTCTTTAGTCATGAAAGTCGTGGGAAACGGACGTTGGAAGGGTAAAGTTGGAAAATATAATTTTTGATGGATTTAATCTCGTTGCTTAGCTTCGGTTGCTTGTTGGACTTCCGTTTCAAAGCTTATCTGAGGCCCAAAACCCAAACCAAACCCAAACCAAACCCAAAATACCCAAGCCTACTCAGGGACCAAAACCACGCCCATTAGACCCAAATTCACGCCCATACCCTCTCTAAATAGGTAAATGCACATTTATCACATGCTAAAATCAAATAAAATCCATTCCTAATTAGAAGAAATCTCCTAGATCCTTTTCCTAATCAAATCCAATCACAATATTAAATTAGGAGATTTATTCCTTATTAAGGAGATGTCACCATCAATAGAAATCCTACTCCTTGTCGGATTAGGAAAGTCTTCTCTCCTTTGCCTATAAAAAGATACCTTCACCCCATTCACAACCCTGGCTCATACATCTCTCTCACACGCCTAAAGCACTCTCTTAAGCCTCCATTGCCGCACATTCCCTCCATCATCAACACCCTTCACGCCCAAGCCCTAAACTTAACCCTCCATTGCCGAGTTCCAGCCCCCATTCACAGCTCTAAAACACCCTCAAATAAACCTTATTCACAGCCCTAAATTCGCACTAAACACCCTCCAAACACAGCCCCAAAACAGTCTCTGAAAACACCCCACTGCACCAGTGAACTGCCGAGTTTAGCTTGCTGTTCTGGTCAGTTTTTTGTTGCGACTTTGGCCTATAAAACAGTCCTAAAATCACCTAAACACCATCCCAAAAACCTCCATAAAGTTTCCCTAAAAAATCCTTACAAACGCACCCCTCTAAGCCTTCAAAATCACCCAAAACAGTCCACTAAACGACCAAAACAGTGACCTGAAACAGAGCAGCGAAACAGCAGCGAAACGGACTTAAAACAACAGCCCAAGCATCAAAACAACGAGGGAAAACGTTGCGTAGACGAATTGGAAAAGCATCGGATCAATCTCCCTTCCAACGGACGTGTAACGCCCCTTTCTTAGAAGACAAAAGAGGTTAGACCTGAGGGTACATTTTTTACTTATCTTCTTTATTTTTGTTTTATTTATTTTGATATATAATTGCATGAGAGTCGTTTGAAGCATGATGTGATTGTTGGATGAGCGGGATATGTGTTCCCTTTTGTGGTATATCGGATGGAAACCCGGACATAAATTCCATAGCCAATTCCGAATGGACGGTAGTATGGTCTGCACTCGGGATACAATGCCACATACCACTTAAGATACACATATCTCGTCTCATCCTAACTTGTATTTGAGCATGTTATAGTCTTTAGGTTATTTGTTTATTATTTAAAACATGGTTTAATTTAGTTTGTTATTTATTTGTTAAAGCATGTTTAGGTTGTTCATTATGCATGTTCTTAGTTTATGATGCGTTTGGGTAATGATTTATACATGTTGATTTAATGGTTCAATATGCTTGTTGTGTTACATTGCGTGGAATTATTTGAATGAAAGCATGTTAGATCTAAGTACCATTGAGCATGATTATTGAGTAGACTTGGTTGATTCATTGCACAAATTATATCATCACAAGTGACATAAGTAAGGGACCATTCCGAACCCAACGGTTTGAGGTCTTCCCTTGCGAGGGGTGAGTGCGGCCTTAAATCTTTGTCCCGGTTCACACCGGGTGGCAACTCCATGTTATTTCATACTTGCCAACTAGGCCGCGAGCCTAGAACAGCGTCGCCCAGGTCCTGTGTCCTACACTCGGGCCGTCCAGAAGTCTTTAAAGTTGTCGGTTCAGAGTGGACGCACGTCCGCTAGGGCATGGGTACTCGCGAAAGTTCAGTAATTGATGAGATCGGTTCGAGATGATCGAGGAAAGGTTCAGCCGACCATGAGATAAAGCAGATGAGATGACCGATCACATCTTTACTGACAAAAGGCTACAGAAGGCTAAGATATTTTGACTCATCAGAGCACGTGTCACACCCGGAGAAGTCCGTCAGACTATTATTAATGACGAGAGCGTGATGGAAATAGTGAAAGTCAAAGTGAAGTGATGGGTGTCAGAAGAACAGAGTGCTTTCGGTGATGGCAGACATTGGGAATGGAGTTTATTGAATGCATAGAGTTCACGTGGAACGAATTTGTGGAGAATGGGGAATAGTGACCGACTCAAGATTTAGTATAAAAGTAGAAGTGAGATGGTGAGAAGATGGATGACTTTTTCGAGAGAAAAAATGAGTGCTTTTCTTTATAAAAATTAGAAAAGAGAGAGAAACCCATTGTAAAAGCATGACAGAGTTGCTCGGCTTACCCCCGATCGACCACATTCTGGTCGGCCGAGCACCTGATTTGGTAATAAATCTCCGCCTGTTTTGTGCCCGTGGACGTAGGCTGGATCACATCCTCCGAACCACGTTAATTGCCTGTGTGAATCTGCATGCTTTTCTATTTTTCACTAAATTTGCCTTTGGTTTTCCCCGTAACCAAACAAATTAACTGTCGAAGGATGATTATCACAAGGTGAAATTCCAATTTTGCCTTGCGAAAAAAATCAACCGTCAACAGTTGGCACCGTCTGTGGGGATCTGGGTGAAAAGTAGTTTGCATTGCAAGACGATGATGGGGAATGGCAGCTGCGGTTCTCGTAGGCAACTCAGCAGCAGAATGGGTGGAAAGGGAAAGGAATGGGAAGAAGTTGGTTGGATTTGGAAAGAAAGGGTTTGTATAAAGATGAGTCATTCCTTGTTGAATTGCGGAATGAAATGCAAAAGAGAAAGCCAGCGGATTCCCGTCGGCGGTGAATTGCAGAATGAAATGCAACGAAGAGAATGAATTTCATCCGCTGGTGACAGCTGGCCAAGGTCCTCTGTAGGAAGGAATTTCTCCTTCTGCCTCGTCAGCCACCGGCTTCACAAGTGGCTGACGCAGGAGGACAGATCAGGGAGTTGGTCAGCTTAGGGCGAGGGTTAAATTGGTGTGGCGGTCTTCCCGTTGCTAGAAGAAAGGGTGTATAATCCTTCCAGGAAGCCGCCTGAAGTAGCAACTGAAGACCTCACCCAGATGTCTAGTGATGCTCTCAACGAGCCAGGAACCGGGAAAATACATTGCTGAAGGAGCACCGACGGAGTGCCCGGTTCACCAAGCCCTGGGATCCAGCTCGAAAACCTTGAGATTAAGGCCAAATCAGATAATCTCAAGGGGCCACCTGATGCGGGAGCCAGAGTACAAAGTTTACAACTCTAGCTTACACGTAGGGAATATCCGGAGCTCGGATCGGAGGATGCGGCCAAGCCGTAAAGAGGAAGCAAGGAGCAGGATCAAAAGAAGCAGAGGAAGTACCGAGCAGACGAGAGCTGTTTGTAAAAAGAGCCTCTCTTGAAATGTCCCGCAAAGAATTGTAAGAAGGGCAGTATGTCCATTGAAATATGAATAAAATTCTCTTTTTTATTTCTTAAACTTGCACATTGCACGTTTATCAAATTGAATATGAGAGTTCTTTCCAATATTTGTTTGGTTATACCTGATGCAAAGATAGTGATTTGAGGTCGGTACGGGAGTGTTCCCTCGTGTTATCATCAAACCCCCAGGAAAGGTGCACCGGTCTGGTTCTTAATGCTTTAAATTAAATTGAAAATGTTGTGGAATAATGAAGTGTGTGGGGGAGCATGTGAACCCCTGATGAGTAGTAATTATATCACTATTTCCCACTCATTTAACCTAATATTTTGTATAGTTTCTCGAGTTTTATGAACGTTTTGATGTGTTTTTATTTATTTTTCAGATAAAAATAATATTGGGATTTAATGGAATCAACTCGGGGCTAAAACGATGAAATCTGGAGGAAAAATGGTAAAAAACGAAATTTTACTATACACGTCACGAAGTGCAGTCAAAATTTCCAGTTTTGCGCAATTTTCATATTTTGGCCATAACTTTTTCATCCGATAACCGATTAAGCTGATTCAAGTTTCAGATTGAAGAAGACTCGAAGATATACAACTTTAAAAGTCAAAATAATTTCGAATTCCGAAGTTTGAATGGCCGAAATCAATGAACAATCCAATATATTTTGTGTAACTACTATAGTCATTTTCAAAATATAAAATAAAATTAATAAAATAAAAAAATAAAAATTGTCAAACTTCCACCAAACATGCTTGCATGTTTGGTGCCATGTTTGATGCCATGTTTGGTGCCATATTTGATGCCATGTTTGGTGCCATGTTTGGTGCCATGTTTGGTGGAGCAATCGGTGGAGAAATTGGTGGAAGCCTTTAGATTTTCCTATAAATACCAAGCCATTTCATTTATAATTCTCATGCTTTCCTTAGGTTTTTGTAAGGAATTTAAGGATTGCATCTTGTGTGTTTATTTTTACTAATTTAATTTATGTATTTTAATTTTCAGTATCAGTAGTTCTCTTCTTCTACTTTTTTTTTTATGTTCAGTAGTTAGATTTTCGCTGGGGGAAGGGTGAAGCTTTTAATAGTTTAATTTAGATTAATCTCCCTTAATTGTAATATAAAATTTATAATTCATTAAAAGGAATTACCGCCTTAATGGCTGGTTTTATTTATTTGGCATAATTAGATACCGCCATATGGCTGGTCTTTAGGTGACCGATAATTACCGCCTATATGGCTGGTTTATGTTCAAATACTATTACCGCCTTTATGGCTGGTTGGACTTAATTTAAATATGACTTAATAAGGAATACCGCCTACATGGCTGATTGGCTATCACCGTTAAATTCTATATTATAATAAGGGAGATTTCTAAATTATAAATAGTAAAGGTGGATCCCCAACCCCCAGCATTTTATTTTCTTCTAGGGAAGTGATGAAACACAATATCCACACTTAATAATTGATTTTCTTTTTATGGGTAGTTCTTTAGTTTGTTTATTGAGTCTTAAGCTTAATGCGTCTTGTTAACTGACCATTAATAAGATTTATGGGGTAAACTTAAAATGAACTAGACATATGGATTTTAAGTTTCAGCCTTAGATTCAATAGCCCACGATCTTCCTTAAGGATAGATAACCCTTTAATAGATTTCCTTACAGGATAGGAATATACCTGTCGGGCGGGGGTAGCCATAATTGGAACTTGGTCCTAATGAATCCAGGTAATGTGGTTGACATAGGAATATGGTTCAATTGGATTATACTGGGTATTTATGTCTGACCATCTGAAGAGGGTTTTGCATATCATCGTGTTCCAGGTTAACAAATTAATTTATACACAAAAATAAGAAAGTCAATTCATCTTTTTAATAATATTGTGTGGAGTCACGACCCTAGATCTTTGAGTCTTTTCTTCTATTTTTTTTTCTTTTGTGTCTTTATTTTAGTTTATTTAAGCAAATCCACATTCAACCAACCAAAAGCAATCATCATCTTCTCCCTCAATTAGATACCTGTAAATAAATAGATTCAATAATTAGTAATAACAGTAGGAATTAAGTCCTCGTGGGATCGATATTTTTATACTACTTGAACGATACGTGCGCTTGCGTTATACGCGTGTGATTACGCACCGGTCAACCCCTCGAGGCAAAGATCAACCTCCCGAGGCTGGAACGTAACTACCCTACTACTTGTATATGTGCCACCGGCTCGGGGCTGGATTTGTTCCGTCGAGGACTGTGTTGTGATTATTTTGCTCGGGGCTAAATTTGTTCCGCCAAGGCCTCTGTCTGCCACCGGCTCGGGGCTGGATATGTTCTGTCGAGGTTTCGTGGTAAGGATCTGTGGGCAGCATAGCGCGGGGAGGATTGAGTCCCCGTGGAGATTGTTCACTCCAGCGGCATCGATCATAAGAAGAAGTATGCCCTTAATGCTTCGAACACTCTTTGATCCCTAATTCTTAGATCGTAAGGATCCGTGGGCAGCATAGCACGGGGATGATTGAGTCCCCGTGGCGATTGTCGCTCCAGTGGTATCGAACTTAAGGAGGAACATGCCCTTAATGTTTCGGACACTCTTTGATCCTTAGATTGTTCGGATCCGTGAGAGGCACGGCACGAGGAGGGGTAATGCCTTCGTAGCATGTGTCTGCTCCAGCGTTGTAAGGAGGATCCCTCGGGAAGTACTCAGGCTCCACGGAGTCTCGATGTATAGAGGAAGTGCCCTTACCTTTTAAAACACTCATTGATCCAAATCCTGGTTCACCAGGACTCTGAATTGAAAGATTCAGGATTGTGTTTTGGAGACCTCGGATAGGACGCTGTTCTGGGGAATCCGTGTTGTTTTTTATACTTGTTTTTTGATTTGGGACAAGTGCTATGTCACCCCCGTTTTTTGTTTTCTGTTCCATTTTTCCAATTTTGTTTTTGGTTTTGCTGGCCTAGCAAAGGTACGCCTGTCCTAGAACCGGCACCGAGCTCCGGAGGTTGATTTGTTTCCCTTCAGTGTAAGTCCCGAATGGTTATGATAAAGCTCAGGCCCGGATTCGTTCCGCCGAGGCTATGGTTATGTTGAAAGCTTGGGTCTGGATCCGTTCCGCCGAGGCTATGGTTATGATAAAGCTCGGGTCTGGATCCGTTACGCCGAGGCTATGGTTATGTTGAAAGCTCGGGTCTGGATTCGTTTCGCCGAGGCTATTGTTATGTTGAAAGCTCCGGTCTAGATTCGTTCCGCCGAGGCTATGGTTATATTGAAAGCTCGGGCCCAGATTCGTTTTGCTGAGGCTATCGTTATGTTGAAAGCCCGGGTCTGGATTCGCTCCGCCGAGGCTATGTTTATGTTGAAAGCTCGGGGTTGGGTTACGTCCCGCCGAGTCAACTTCTAAAACTGGGGATGTATTGTTCCCCCAGGTTCAAGTGTTTGCCTCAGCTCGGGGTTGGGTTATGTCCCGCCAAGTCAACTTCTCAAACTAAGGATGTATCGTTCCCCCAGGTTCAAGTGTTTGCCTCAGCTCGGGGTTGGGTTACGTCCCGCCTAGTCAACTTCTCAAACTGGGGATGTATCGTTCCCCCAGGTTCAAGTTTTTGCCTGAGCTCGGGGTTGGGTTACGTCCCGCCGAGTCAGCTTCTCAAACTGGGGATGTATCGTTCCCCCAGGTTCAAATGTTTGCCTCAGCTCGGGGTTGGGTTACGTCCCGCCGAGTCAACTTCTCAAACTGGGGATGTATCGTTCCCCCAGGTTCAAGTGTTTGCCTCAGCTCGAGGTTGGGTTTGTTAGTGTTCATAGAACATGCCAAAGATCTAATAAGCATGAAAACATGTTCATAAATTCAAAATAAGTTGCGAAATTACTTACATTGAATGGATTTGAGCTTTTAAAATTTTGAGAAGAAGATCTCCAAGATCCTTCCTTTGTGTTGATTCCATGCTTTGAGTTGGTTTCCCTATCACCTTAGTTGATTCCATGAATTGCTAGCTTTGTTGATTTTGCAACAAAATCAAAGAGATGAGAGTTGAGAGTTCACGCCCATACAAGGATGTATTAGGGTTTTTTTGTGTCAAAAATGTGTTACAAGTAAAGAGAGAGAGAAGGCTTTTTGCTTTTTGTTAAAAGGTTTTACTCTTTTACCAAAACCATGTAGTTGGGGGTTTTGGTTTCACCTAAACGAAGTGGTTGGAAAGTAAGTGGTTTTGGCATAAATGCCAACCACTTTCCAACCACCACTTCATATGTGTGACATGTGTGAAGTGGGCCCCACCATTTTGAATTCAAAATTCAAAATGTCTCTACGAACATTTGCCGCGGCTCGGATCTGTTTAATCCGATTAAACGAACTTTCGTAGTTAAATAATTAAATATAATTTAATTAAATAATGATGCCCCGCAAATATATTACGAACGTCGTTTACGAATTAATTCTAAATCAATTCGTTCGTTCGTATTAAAGTCCGACTTTAATTTCGTAATGAAATCCAATTCATATTAATATATCCGATATATTAATTTTAGCCCATACGAATAAATTAAATAGAAAAAATCAAATTTAACTATTAAATTTATTTTACCGATTAATTCCAAATTAATCAAGTTCTCTCTCTTCCGTACACATTTAATCCCAGATTAAATAATACCTCAATTAATCCAAGATTAATTTTCTCTCTCTCAATTAATCCCAGATTAATTCTAATTCGAATCAACTGTCATCGGTGAATCTTTGGGAAGCGACCCAAGAGATCCCTGGATATGTTGGCAGTAAATACGATCATCGGATTATCCGAATACGTGTGTACCTCGTACCACGTGCTTACCGATTTACAAGACATGGTTGGCTTCTAGCAAAGCACTGTGCCTACCTAATTCTCCAGAAATATTCTTACTGGAATATATAATCTATGTCAGGCTTAGTATACGTAGTATTGCGTATTGCGATCCTGTATCAGATGTCACGTGCTAGGCCTGGGGCTGGAACTGTGTCTGCCTCGTACGAAGCATATGTCGGATATCTGGTAACTAGTCTCTGTAATCGGATATACATGACCTTGTCATAATACCCCGATGGCTGCAGCATTTAAGAGTACTAATATTGTATCCTACATGACATCATCTCCACTATGACTGGAGTGATACTTCCGTCTTGACATCACACCCAATACTCTACGATTCTCGATATACCCAGCATTGGCGTACACAGAACCTGTTAAAGCCCTGGACGACCGCAACTAAAGTATATCGATTATCGCAAGTATTAACGGTGCAAGTCTCAGGTTAAGACCAAATACACCTACCCTGATGTCGGACTCCCATAGACACACAGTCATACTACCAATGGGATTCCGATGGGTCTATACAGAGGGAAGCTGTTTCCCGTACCATCGGTAAAACACAACCTCCTACCGCACTTGCATGAGTATCCTATACCCAAATATATGAGAACTATGTCGTTATGCCCTCACAACTTGCACAAGTGCAATACTAGTCTTTTACGCATTACCGATGTCCAATCTCGATAATACTCTGACTAGGGATATTTAATGATTAATCCTTCGTGGAAGGATACTGTCTCATATCATTCTCAATCCAGGAACAAATCATAGGGACCTCTTATCATTTACATATCTAAGGTGATCTAATCACAAATGATAAGAGAGCAATCTCCTTTGTCCCATAGTTAATTTATACAACAACACCATGATCTGTACAAATAGTGACGCTATGGTTCATTACTGTCCAACAATCTCCCACTTGGCCTATAGCCAGTCACTCGAGTGCCTAACACCTGAACTATGTACGGTTGGCTCAAATTGCTGAGGAAATGTTTTCGTCAGTGGATTTGCATGATTATCGTCTGATGCGATTTATACGATCATCACATCGCCACGATGTATGATCCGAACGAATCAGATGAATATCGAAGTATATATCTGGATCGTTGATGAGACCATTAATTCTTTAGCTTGTGCTGATGCCTAGCTCAGCTGCTAACAGAACTATATCTAATCTAATTAGATTTGTTATCAACCCAAATGGATTTTATTGCTGCCTCAGCTGCAGCAATAACCCGCATTTGTTGTTTATTTGGTAACAGTATCTTGCTTGAAAGATTTCCAGCTCATTGTACCGTTTATTCAAACTGTATAGTACCGTTGTTTTTATCGGTTAGAAAACTTGCAACAGTGATCCCAGTTACTTCAAGTTTTGTATCTCCATAGTTTAAGACATCATCTTTAGTTCTCTAAGATACTAACAAATGTTCTTAATTTCAATCCAGTGACTATCACTTGGATTGGCCCGTTTGTGAAACCATATGCTCAAAGCGTATGAGACACGAGGTCACATACATTTTATAATGTACGATTTCTCGGAGAGTATTAACAACTTTAAATCTATCCCAGTAGATCTTTATTCCTAAAATAAAGTTGTTACTCCCAAGAATTCTACGGAGAATTCTTTTGAAAGCCAAGCTTTCGCCGATTATTTTATGGGAATATCATTTCCAAGAAATGACATATCATCATTAATTTTATAGGACAACCACTGTCAGTGCGCTCCCACTAACCCTCTCATATACAGAAGAATCATTTCATTTTGAATTAAATCATAAACCATTATGATTACATCAAAATGATAATTCCAAGAGCCTAATGCTTGCTTCAATCCAAACATGGATCGAATAACCTACAAACCTTGTTTGCTAGTTTTGGTACGATAAAACCGTCAGGATGTTGTAAACATCCTCCAAAAGGTTTCCTTTTCAGGAAAGCGATTTTGACGTTAAACTGACACATTTCATAAATCAAATATGCAGCATTAGCAAGCATTATCCAAATGGATTTACCGTGGCAACATGTAAAAGGTTTCGTCGTAATCAACACAATATTGATAACGATACCTTTTCGTTAAAAGCTTTATACGTTGGTATGTTGCCTTCCATGTATGTCTTCCTTGAAGACTTATATAGTACCAATAGGCACAATGCCTTGCGGTACAACAACTAGTGTCCAAACATAGTTGTTATACATGGAATCCATTTCGGACTCATGACACTTTGCCATAAAAAGGAGTCGATACCCTGTATCACTTCCTCATATGTAGTCAGTAGGTATTCCTCAATAAGATAGACATATTTATGAGGTGAGATTAGAAACCCATACCCAGGTTGTTTTCTGACTCTCTCTGATATACGCGGTTCTTGTGTATTTGATGGTTAATGGTATAGTTTCATCCTTGATGAACTATTTGTGTTCCATTAAGGACCTGGTGCCTTGAACAGTATTACTCCGATTTTCATCGAGTTTTACTATCCTCCCACTTACCATTGCATATCAATATTCCTCTTAGGAAAACCGCATGGTGAGCAACAATCACATTGTTCTCTTGGTGAGTTGTATAAGTACTATACATTGGTTTCTTTAAGAAAACCCACAATTTGCCACTTATCCAATTTGGGTTCTAGTTTTGTATTATCCAAACATATGCCCAACATACCCAAATTATTAGGAATGAGAAACCCGGTTTCTTTCCCGTTCATATCTAATATGTAATCTGTCAAACAGATTTTTATGGAACCGTATTCTAAATAAGTATTACACTATTAATGCTTATCCTTTTTGAAGGAAAATGGTAGCTCAGAGCGACTCATGATTAACCTTATCATGTCCAACAAAATTTGGTTTCTCCGTTCGGACACACCGTCATATTGACGTGTTCCGGGAGGAGTCCTCATTGAAAGAATACTACACTCTTTCAAGTATACGAGAAACTTATTGCTTAAGTATTTTCCATCTCGGTCTTACCGTGAAAGTATAATACTATAGCCGATCTGTTTGTCTATTTCGTGTCGAAACTTTAAACGTTTCTGATTTATGTTTCAAAAGAGACACATGACTATAATGTGATGCCACATCCGTAAGGTCACGAAATATTCATATCCACATCTAGCCTAGCTAGACATGGGCCCACTTGCTTCACTATGAACTAGGGCTAATAGATCGGTGGCATTTACACTTTTACCAAGTAAATAGTGTTATAGGAATTTTGCCTAATAAACTAGATTCGTAGACTTTATTTGATTGGAATCAAAACAGTCCGAGTACCCATTCTTCAAAAGTATGGATATACGAGTCTTGTTTCATTGTGTCCGAGACAACAATGCCATATAAAGTTTCATCTGATCAAATCAGTTTGAGCTATTTGTTTGTCACATTATATGTTCGAGATTTTATTTATATTCAAAATATAAATACTGTTATTCACATCTAATGTGTTTATCTCAATATCATCTTTATATAATAAAACACTTTAGTGTTCTAGAATATAAAGGTAAATCCGCAACGGATTAAACACTGATATAAAGATAATGTTCCTAGTCAAACTAGTTACATTATAACAGTTTCCCAATTTAAGTACACACCCGAAGGTAGTTCCCAAACTTAGGTATCTACGGTTAAAACAGTGACAGTTGTCCTGTTTCTTATTCGCAGATTAATCTCAATCGAAGTCAGTATCCTGTTCATAACAGATTCTGAACATCAATGCACATTTATGTACCACACTAAGTATTTAAAATCTAATTTCAATACTAGTAGTGAACATAATAATGACAAATATATATGAAGTCAGAGCCTTGCCCTTCCTTCAATTCCTTCATGTATGCTTTGTCCAAATGGCAGTCACGCTTCCGCGATCCCGTTTGCCACAATATAGGCAGACATTTTGGGATATGTCTTATATCTTCCCAGAAGATTATAATGATTTTGCCTTTGCCCATTTCAACTCTCCAGAAGTCTTTGGCCAAGCCTAGGCCTTCTAAAAGTGCGCCTTCCGTTACTTGCCTAATTGCAAACTTTGGCTTTATCTCCTTGAGAATAGCCATTAACTCTCCAATAGTTATTAATTGCAATTTAATACTTCTAAGATCTAAGAATAGATCTATGAAGATCCTTCAATTTCTTCATCATACTTTAAGGATCTAATCCTTAGTTCTGATTAGGAAATTAAGGAGTCCTTTTGACAAGCACAATGGATTAAGCACTAAAGTTATCATCACATGAATCTTCCAAAGATCATGCTCTATTATTTGCTTAACTCCGGGCTTTGGCCTAAGATGTTATTTTATCAAATAAAGTAACTTCTTAGTTTTAAGACTATCCTGAAATTTATTCCCAAATTGAAAATTAAAGTCGTTTAAACACATTTTCCCTAGGATAATGTTTTAAACACTAATCTTTCAATTTAATCTTGATTCTAATAGTCCAACTATTTAATCAACGATTTCAGGTACAATCTAATGTAATGATTACTATAGTCTAACTATATAACTTATTACAATTTTATTGGTTAAAATCAAATATATATTGATTACTATAATCCAATTATATAATCAACTATGAATGAATGGTAAAATTCAAATATATTGATTACTATAATCCAATTATATAATCAACAATAAATGAAGTAGTTTGAATACAGTCCAACTGTTTAATTAAAACAACAATAAATATTAGTCCAACTAATATTTAATTTATTTGACGAATAATATTTGATTGAGCGCGTATGGCAAGTAACTAAACGAATATTGCAAATCTAATACTTGCCTCCCACTATTTTTCGGCGAGCCTCTAACCCTCTGTGGAGTACTCGGGAAACCTAGTTTCCTAGTGGGCTAGGATCCCGTTAAATAACACACAATCTTGACTTTGGCCAATAAATTGTATGATACTTAACTAGGTAGATCTCTAAGATCAATTGTATCCCATCCAATTCCTAGATCCAGTAGGTGGACATCCAAGTCCGAAACATATATCTTATATATGCCAATATATCCAATATATTACCTAACCTTTTTCCTCTGAATCAACTAAGCCTTGGCTTTGGCACAATAAACTTAATGATCCCAGTTAAGCGGAACCCATTCACATGGAAAGCTTCGTAATCAATGTTGATGGACAAGAAGTGATCTTCACTTTGGCCAACAAATCACGACTTGGACAAGACACCGATATGGAACAAAACTTTCATGATTCAGACACATCTGCAATTGACAAAGGTCTTGACTTTGGCCAACAAACCAATGCCAACTTTGGATCTTGAGTAAGAATCACTCAACGGAAGGAAAAACGCTTAATATGTTTTGAGGGTTTTTCGCATGCAAATTGGCAACCAATTTATTATCTTTGATTAGGTCTCATCATACACCCTTAAGCATGCACTCTAAAAACATAATAAGGCGCGATAAATAAATAAATTAATAATGATATGTGGATGGATATCTCACAAATTATTCCTAGAACAAATCACTTCATTTCCTCTCCCCGGCTAGAACTATTCTAACTTCTACCCAATTACATAATACAATAAAGAAACCTCATTTACATTGAGGGGAATTGGTGAGAAGAGAAATACAAAGAATAAGGAGATAAAAGGCTGGACACGTAGGTCCAATTTATTAAATTCTAAATTTATTATAATTTCCAAAATTGCCCTCGCCCTTCTAATATCCATCTGATATACATTATTCATACAACACATTCATGTATTTATACAAATCATGTTATTCAATCAATCTAATCCAATTAATTAATCTTTGAATTAATGTCCATCCAATGTTCAAACAACGATTTGATTTGCGCGAGTCAAACTCGTTTAAGAATAAATACTCAAAGTAAGTATTCTTGAATTATATTGAACTACAATTTTAAATCCAATTTATTTGTATTCAATACTAATTCCAATTTAATTCCAAATTAAATATATACACTTACTTATAAGCCTTAAAGACTTGGATTCCAAATCCAATCTTAATGGGTTTCAAAGGCCCAATAACATCCAATGTCATTTTAATTAAAGTCCAATGGGCTTTTAATTAATTCTTAAGGCATGGGCTTTGGCCATAATGTATCAAACCCAAAATTCCAAGGCCCAATAGGAATCACCTTGTTGCCAACAAATCAATTTAGGCCCATTAGGCCCAATTAAATTCTTTAAAGGGCCAAGTGATATATTTGGACTTTATGGAATTGGTTTTGGGCCCAATTGGATCCAATCCAAAAGTCCAAAACCAAACTTAGTCAAACCAAGCCCATTAAGCCCAAATACACACTTTTAGCCCAATTCATAATTAAAGGCTTATTAACATAATTATAATATTCCAAATATCACAATTACTTTAATTAAAGTGTATTAGCCATGATTAATTAATTAAACTCAATATTTCCAAAATACCAATTAACTTAATTAATCATGCTTAATCCATCAATTCATGCTCAATACAAATTGAAGCCAAAAATCATCATTTCATGCTCAATCCAAAATTCATCATTTCATTCTCAACATGCTCTTTGATTTTAACATGAACTTTATTGACTTTGATTCTAATCCAATCAAACCAACAATAAACATTTAAACATGTATTTAAACACATCATTTCATGTTACAAAAAAAAAACATGCACTGGACTACACTGTGAAATTCGGCCATACTAAGGAAATTTTAAATTTTTGATCCAATCAATTATTTCAAATCTAATCATGCATAACTCTAAGTTATCATATTCTAAGCATGCTCAAAGCATCAATTTGAAGGAATCATGCTCAAAACACAAAAGCCCCAAATTTTAGTCTCATGAACCCTAAAATTTTCATGCTTAAAATTGGCTCTTATACCATTGTTAGTGTTCCTAGAACATGCCAAGGATGAAAACATGTTCATAAATTCAAAATAAGTTGCGGAATTACTTACATTGAATGGATTTGAGTTTTTAAAATTTTGAGAAGAAGATCTCCAAGATCCTTCCTTTGTGTTGATTCCATGCTTTGAGTTGGTTTCCATATCACCTTAGTTGATTCCATGAAGTGCTAGATTTGTTGATTTTGCAACAAAATCAAAGAGAGGAGAGTTGAGAGTTCACGCCCATACAAGGATGTATTAGGGTTTTTTTTGTGTCAAAAATGTGTTACAAGTAAAGAGAGAGAGAAGGCTTTTTTGCTTTTTGTTAAAAGGTTTTACCCTTTTACCAAAACCATGTAGTTGGGGGTTTTGGTTTCACCTAAACCAAGTGGTTGAAAAGTAAGTGGTTTTGGCATAAATGCCAACCACTTTCCAACCACCACTTACATGTGTGAAGTGGGCCCCACCATTTTGAATTTAAAATTCAAAATGTCTCTACGAACATTTGCCGCTGCTCGGATCCGTTTAATCCGATTAAACGAACTTTCGTCGTTAAATAATTAAATCTAATTTAATTAAATAACGATGCCTCGCAAATATATTACGAACGTCGTTTACGAATTAATTCTAAATCAATTCGTTCGTTCGTATTAAAGTCCGACTTTAATTTCGTAATGAAATCCAATTCATATTAATATATCCGATATATTAATTTTAGCCCATACGAATAAATTAAATAGAAAAAATCAAATTTAACTATTAAATTTATTTTACCGATTAATTCCAAATTAATCACGTTCTCTCTCTTCCGTACACATTTAATCCCATATTAAATAATACCTCAATTAATCCAAGATTAATTTTCTCTCTCTCAATTAATCCCAGATTAATTCTAATTCGAATCAACTGTCATCGGTGAATCTTTGGGAAGCGACCCAAGAGATCCCTGGATATGTTGGCAGTAAATATGGTCATCGGATTATCCGAATACGTGCGTACCTCGTACCACGTGCTTATCGGTTTACAAGACATGGTTGGCTTCTAGGAAAGCACCGTGCCTACCCAATTCTCCAGAAATATTCTTACTGGAATATATAATCTATGTCAGGCATAGTATATGTAGTATTGCGTATTGCGATCCGGTATCGGATGTCACGTGCTAGGCCTGGGGCTGGAACTGTGTCTGCCCCATACGAAGCACATGTCGGATGTCTGGAACTAGTCTCTGTAATCGGATATACATGACCTTGTCATAATACCCCGATGGCTGGAATACTTAAGAGTACTAATACCGTATCCTACGTGATATCACTCCACTATGACTGGAATGATACTTCCGTCTTGACATCACACCCAATACTCTACGATTCTCGATATACCCAGCATTGGCGTACACAGAACCTGTTAAAGCCCTGGACGACCGCAACTAAAGTATATCGATTGTCGCAAGTATTAGCGGTGCAAGTCTCAGGTTAAGACCAAATACACCTACCCTGATGTCGGACTCCCATAGACACACAATCATACTACCAATGGGATTCCGAGGGGGTCTATCCAGAGCGAAGCTGTTTCCCGTACCATCGGTAAAACACAACCTCCTACCGTACTTGCATGAGTATCCTATACCCAAATATATGAGAACTATGTCGTTATGCCCTTACAACTCGCACAAGTGCAATACTAGTCTTTTACGCATTACCGATGTCCAATCTCGATAATACTCTGACTAGTGATATTTAATGAAAAATTCTTCATGGAATGATACTGTCTCATATCATTCTCAATCCAGGAACAAATCACAGGGACCTCCTATCATTTACATATCTAAGGTGATCTAATCACAAATGATAAGAGAGCAATCTCCTTTGTCACATAGTTAATTTGTACAACAACACCATGATCTGTACAAATAGTGATGCTATGGGTCATAATTGTCCAACAGGGTTACGTCCCGCCGAGTCAACTTCTCAAATTGGGGATGTATCGTTCCCCCAGGTTCAAGTGTTTGCCTCAGCTCGGGGTTGGGTTACGTCCCGCCGAGTCAACTTCTCAGACTGGGGATGTATCATTCCCCCAGGTTCGTGTTTTCCTCAGCTCATGGATCTAGTCTGTCGATCAACTTTTGGTAGAAGCAGTGTCTGTACTCTAAGTAGGCTCAAAGAAGGGATGCCAAAGCAGAAGAGTAGACAGTTAAAATTATGTCTTGAGTGCAACAGAAGCAGTTGAAGTCTTCAAGAGTATCACCCCGGTGAAGGCATATCAGTTTTGTGATAGTTCTCGGCACCAACTCGTAAGCTCATTGGCACCAAGAACTAGGGGATAGATGTTGATGGAGAAATAAAGTGCACAAGAGACGGAAGGGCAAGAATGGAAATTCCTATTTGCAAAGAGTAGGGCACTGCGAAGTGTTGAGAAGTCCTCAAGTTATGCAGAAGTCTTTAAAGTCATCGGTTTAGAGTGGACGCACGTCAGCTAGGGCATGGGTACTCGCGAAAGTTCAGTAATTGACGAGCTCGGTTCGAGATGATCGAGGATAGGTTCAGCCGACCATGAGATAAAGCAGATGAGATGACCGATCACATTTTCACCAATAGAAGGCTACAGAAGGCTAAGATATTTTGACTCATCAGAGCACGTGTCAGCACCAGGAGAATTCCGTCAGACTATTATTAATGACGAGAGCGTGATGGAAATCGCGAAAGTTAAAGTGAAGTGATGGGTGTCAGAAGAACAGAGTACTTTCGGTGATGGCAAACATTGGGAAGGGAGTTTATTGAATGAATAGAGTTCACGTGGAACGAATTTGTGGAGAATGGGGAATAGTGACCGACTCAAGATTTATTATAAAAGTAGAAGTGAGATGGTGAGAAGATGACTTTTTCGAGAGAACGCTTGCTGATGTTGCATGTTTCATTTATGAAATATGGCAGCTGAACCGGAAAATCGCTTTCCTGAAAAGGAAACCTTTTGGAGGATATTTACAACATCCTGACGATTTTGTCGTATCAAAACTAGCAAACAAGGTTTGCAGGTTATTTGATCCATGTTTGGATTGAAGAAAGCATTAGGTTCTTGGAATTATCATTTTGATGTAATCTTAATGGTTTATGATTTAATTCAAAATGAAATAATTCTTGTGTATATAAGGAGGTTAGTGGGAGCGCATTTAAAGTGGCTGTCCTAAATAATGATGATATGTCATTTTTTGGAAATGATATTCCCATAAAACAATCGGTGAAAGCTTGGATTTCGAGAAAACGTTTCCGTAGAATTCTTGGGAGAAACAACCTTTATTCTAGGAATAAAGATCTATTGGGATAGATTTAAAGTTGTTAAGACTCTCTGAGAACTCATACATTTAAAAATGTACGTGACCTGGTGTCTCATACACTTTGAGCATATGGAGTCACAAACAGGCCAATCCATGTGATAGTCACTGGATTGATGTTAAGAACATTCGTTAATATCTTAGAGAACTAAGGATGATGTCTTAAACTATGGAGAATGAGAACTTGAAGTGACTGGGATCACTGCTGCAATTTTCCTAACCGATAAAACGACTATAAGTCGCTAAACGGTACTATACAGTTTGAATAACGGTACAGTGAGCTAGAAATCTTCCAAGCAAGATACTGTTATCGAATAAATAATAAATGCGGGTTATTGATGCAGCTGAGGCAGCAATGGAAGCCATCTGGGTCAATAACAAATCTAATTAGATCAGATATAGTTCTGTTAGCAGCTGAGCTAGGCGTCAGCACATGCTAAATAATTAATGGTCTCATCAACGATCTAGATATATACTTCGACTATTCATCTGATTCGTTCGGATCATACATCATGGCGATGTGATGATCGAATAAATCGCATCAGATGATAATCACGTAAATCCGCTGACGAAAGCCTTTCCTCAGCAGTTTGAGCGAACCGTACATAGTTCGGGTGTAAGACACTCGAGTGACTGGCTATAGGCCAAGTGGGAGATTGTTGGACAGTTATGACCCATAGCGTCACTATTTGTACAGATCATGGTGTTGTTGTACAAATTAACTAAGCGACAAAGGAGATTGCTCTCTTATCATTTGTAATTATATCACCATGATGTATAAATGATAGGAGGTCCTAATGATTTGTTCCTGGATTGAGAATGATATAAGACAGTATCAATCCACGAAGGATAAATCATTAAATATCCCTAGTCAGAGTATTATCGAGATTGGACATCGATAAATGCGTAAAAGACAAGTATTACACTTGTGTGACTTGTGAGGGCACAATAGCATAGTTCTAATATATTTTGGTTTTGGATACTCATACAAGTGTAATAGGAGGTTGTGTTTTACCGATGGTACGGAAAACAGCTTCGCTCTGGATAGACCCCATCGGAATTCCATTGGTAGTATGAATATGTGTCTATGGAAGTCCGAAATCAGGGTAGGTGTATTTGGTCTTAACCTGAGACTTGCACAACTAATACTTGCGACAATCAATAAACTTTGGTTTTGGTCGTCCAGGGATTTAACCGGTTTCTGTATACGCCTCTTCTGGGTATATCGAGAATTGTAGTGTATTGGGTGTGATGTCAAGACGGAAGTATCACTCCAGTCATAGTGAAGATGATGTCATGTAGGATACGGTACTGGTGCTCTTAAGTACTGCAGTCATCGGGATATTATGACTAGGTCATGTATATCCGATATAGAGACTACTTACCAGACATCCGACATGTGCTTTGTACGGGGCAGACACAGCTCCAGCCCCAGGCTTAGCACGTGACAGTCTGATATTGGATCGACATACACGATACTACGTATACTACGCCTGATATAGATCGCTTATTCCTGTAAGCATGTTTCCGGAGAATTGGGTAGGCATGGCGCTTTGCTAGAAGCCAACCTTGTCTTGTAAATCGGTAAAACGTAGTACTTGGTACGTACGTGTTCAGATAGTCCGACGATCGAATTTACTGCCAACATATCCGGGGATCATATGGGTCGCTTCCCGAAGATTCACCGATGACGTATGACTCACACTTTAATTAATCTGGGTTTAATTTGATGAGAGAGAAAATTAATCTGGGATTAATTACGGAGATATTTTATCTGGGATAAAATATCATTTAAAGAGTGAACGATTAATTTGGAATTAATCGATAAATTAATATATTCAATATATTAAACGAAATTGGATTTGGACGCGGAATTAAAAATAGATTTTAATTCGGGCGAACGAATTAATTTAGAATTAATTCGTTAGCGACGTGAATAGTAATTATGGTAGGCATGATTATTTAATTAAATTAGATTTAATTATGACGCAACAGAAAATTGGTTAATTTGGAATTAGCGAACCCGAGCCCGAGATTATTTGCAAGCACATTCGCATTTCGAATTCGAGTGCGGCACGTAAAGTCAAATCAAGCGTCAAATCATTAGTCACATCAAGTGTCGAATCACATGTCCCTTTGAGTGATGTGACCTTTGATTGAGTGATGTGAGTTGTTGGTATAGTTGATGGTTGTTGGAAAGTTTAATGGTTTGACTTTAGGAAAGCCAAATTTTTGGTAAACCATTTATTTGATTTTTTGAAAATTAAAAGTATATTAGATACACAATTTTTGGCAAACAACAACATACTCTCTCTTCTCTTTTTTTTTTCTCCAATTACACACCCAATGGGCTGCCTCATCTTCCATTTTTTCTGTCACAAAATAGTGAGCAGTGAGAGAAGAATAATGATGATTTTTTTTGCAAAATTAAAGTGCTAGCACACTCCGGAGTTGTCCGTAGGTGATAGGGAAACCCACCCCGTGTGCTTGGAATCATTTGACGAAGCTTGGAGCTTGATGAAGTTGATCCAAAAATGAAAATGGAGGACACCAATGCAGTGAATTGCCGTGACCTTGACAGTGAGCAGAAATTTTTTTTTGTTCGTTGCCGCGTCGCTCAACCGATCGATGTGAGTATTCCGCAACTCCCTAGATTATATTCATACATGTTGTTATTCTTTTGATTCGATCCTCGGGACCGTAGAACTCCAACATACATACGAGACTCATCATTGGACTTTTATGAAAAAATGTAGTGTCTACAGTTGCCCCACTTTGATTGGACTTGTGGAGTGTGTGACAGTGAAAATCCTATAAAGTCATGAATGCATTTTTTTTAATTACTTGGGTCGCCAGCTGTCGCCAAACTTACATGTTGTTTTTTGACGCTTCGAACTGAGTTGATTTGTGGACGAGGTGCTTGGCCCATGGTTCATTCACGAACAGTTACTTGATGAAAGATGGTTCATTCCCGAACCGTTACTGAGTTGAGGTGATTCATTCCCAAACCATTACTTGAGTTGAGGTGGTTCATTTTTGAACCGTTACTTGATGAGAGATGGTTCATTTATGAACCGTTACTGATGAGATGGTGGTCCATTTCTGAACCATTACTGATGAGAAATGGTTCATTTCCGAACTGTTATTGATGAAAGATGGTTCATTTCCGAACAGTTACTTGATGTGACGGTGGTCCATTTCCGAACCGTTACTTGATGAGATGGTATATTTTCGAACCGTTCCTGAGTTGAGATGGTTCATTTTTGAATTGTTCCTGATGAGAGATGATTCATTTTTTAATCGTTACTTGATGAGAAATGGCTCATTTTTGAACAGTTAATTGATGAGAGATGGCTCATTTTTAAACTGTTACTAGATGAAAGATGGCTCATTTTTTTACCGTTACTTGATGAGAGATGGCTCATTTTTGAACCGTTACTTGAGTTGAGGGTCTTATTCCCAAACTGTGTTTATTGTGGGCTTTATTCCCTGGGCTTTGTTCCGGTATTGTACTGAGAGTGAGCTTTGTTCCCAAACTATGCTGAATGTGGGCTTTGTTCCTGAATTATGTAGAGAGTGGGCTTTGTTCCAGAACTGTGTTTAGAGTGGGCTTTGTTACCTGGGCTTTATTCCCAAACTGTGTTGACTGTGGGCTTTATTCCCGAGCTGTACTGAATGTGGGCTTTATTCCCAAACTGTGTAGAGAGTGGGCTTTGTTCCTGAACTGTGTTGAGAGTGGGCTTTGTTCACTGGGCTTTTTTCCCGAACTTTGTTGAATGTGGGATTTATTCCCGAGCTATACTGAATGTGGGCTTTGTTCCCGAGCTGTAATGAATGTAGTCTTTATTCCCGAACTGTACTTGAATGTGGGCTTTGTTCCCTGGACTTTGTTCCCAAACTGTGTAGAGAGTGTGGGCTTTGTTCCCGAGGTGTTGATAATGTGGGCCTCGACCCTGGGATTCATTCCCCAAACTGCTGATAATCTGGGCCTCGACCTTGGGATTCATTCCCCAACTGCTGATAATGTAGGCCTCGGCCCTGGGATCCATTCCCGAAACTTCTTATCTTTGTAGCATTTTCTTTTTCTTCAAAACCTGCAAACAAAAAAAATTGCGTGCATGTGACATGTATGCATGTATGCACGAATGTATTTCTTCTTCCGATGGGTTAGGTCTTCTTTGTGCTCCTCGGTGCTTCTTGCCTACAAAAGTCTTTGATCGCCCTCTGGGTCTATTTTTTGCCAACTCTCTTCTGGTGATTGTTCAATTCTCTTTTGTCTCATGGCTCAGGTTCCTATTATATCCCTTTTTCGCAGGGTGGTAGACTGGTCGCCCCCATACTTCATTTAGCTTTTTGCTCTCCGCTGTTTGCATTAGGTAAATGTGGACCACGTGATGTGGAATTTCATATTATCATACCATATTACATGCTATGAAATAGTCTCAATAGTTATACATATTATTGTCCTCAAAGAATGCCCAGTATTGAAAACAGAGTACCTTCAAAACAATCAATGCAGCTCAAATCCAAGTCTTTGAATAAATGATCTAAGCCAGACTTAAAGTGTGTGTGTGCAAAGGTTCTTTCACAGCTTAATCCTTAAGTAAGCCAACTCAATGATTTTGTTTCAAAAATCAGGATCGATGGGTCAAACCAACCTATATGTCTCAATTATGTTCGCAATCGCTTTTCCGTGCTCAATGTGGTATGATTTTCTTTTTCTTTTATCTATCTTTCTTTCTTCTCTTTTTTTCCTTTTTTTTTTGGCTTTTTTTTTCCAACACACCTACCCTTTAAGGTAGCATTTCTCCTCATATGTCGTAGCTAAGTCCGTTATCTGGGGTTGTGATGAATTTCAATATCACTGATTTATAAGGGGTTAGATTATAGTTTGAGTAATATAAAGATTTATTTATTGAGTCTTAATCTTAATGCTTTTTATTAATTGGCCATTAATAAAATTGATTAGGTAAACTTAAATTGAACTAGACATAGAGATTTTAGGTTTAAGACCTTAGACTCAATAGCCCACGATCTTCCTTGAGGATAGATAACCCTTTAATAGATTTCCTTACAGGATAGGAATATACCTGTCGGGCGGGGGTAGCCATAATTGGAACTTAAACTTAATGAATCCAGGTAATTTGGTTGACATAGACATATGGTTCAATTGGGTTATACTGGGTATTTGTAATTGACCATCGGAAGAGCCTTTTACATAATTTAGTGTTCCAGGTTAGTAAATCAATATATTACCCAACTATAAGATAATCACTTCATCTTTAAATAATATTGGAATAAATCACAACCCTGGATAGTTTTATAATTTGAATTTTCATTAATATACTTTCACACAATTTTTATTTACCTGTTTTTAAGTTAATTTGTAAGTCACTATTCCAATTTACAAATAATCAATCTGTTAGATACTAGTTATCATTTGGCCTCATAAAAATTAATAGGTTAGGTATTAAGTCCTCGTGGGATCGATACTTTTTATACTACTTGAACCATACGTGCGCTTGCGTTATACGCGTGTGAATGCATCGGTCAAGTTTTTGGCGCCGTTACCGGGGACTTATTTATCTTTTACTATTAGTTTAGCGGTTAGATTCGTTACTTGTATCTAATTTTTCTTTTTACTTATTGTTTTTTTTATTGTGTTTCAGGTTCTCAGACACTTAATGAGACGAGCCAGAAGCTTCGAAATCCGTCCGTTTGACCCTGAGATGAAACAACCATCAGATAGTTGAGAAGGGAAAGACGAGAAGGCCAAGAAGTAATTGTTAACATAGAACCTGAACCTTTGGAGGTTGCACCACCAATTCCCATTCGAGACAGAACCATTCCAGTGGTAGATGGCCTCATTTCCTGTATTGTACTTCCCCCTTACCAGCAAATACGGGTGACATCAAAACTTGCATTCAGATGATTCAGCAATCAGTTCAGTTTGGGGGAATGCAACTGAAGATCCTAATGCTCACATCAGTAACTTCCTGGATGTTTGCGGCACTTTCAATTACATCCGAGCATCAGAAGAAGCAATGAGGCTGTGGGTTTTTCCATATTCCTTGAAAGACATAGCAAAAGCTTGGCTACATTCACTACTAGCTGGTTCCATCACAACTTGCAACACTCTAGCCACCAAATTCCTTGGAAAGTACTTTCCACCAGCCAGAACAGCAAAACTGAGGAATGACATCACACCTTTTGTACAATAAGATTCAGAATCCCTTTTACGAAGCTTGGGAAAGTTACAAAGATTTGCTCCGGAAATGTCCTCACCATCAAAATGGCTTCAAGTCCAAACTTTCTATAATGGACTTTCTGGACTGATGAGAACCACAATTGATGCTGCTGCTGGAGGAACGTTGATGTCAAAAGGAGAAGATCAAGCGTGGGACCTAATCGAAGAGATGGCCAACAACAATTCCTTATGGCCAACAGAAAGGATCATGATTCAAAGAATTGCAGGAATTTATGAAGTTGGAGCCAATACAGCAGTCAGTGCCAAGCTGGATCAGATATGCAAATTTATGGAGACTCTCAGCACTCAAAGCAACATTGGAGCCACAAGTTCACCTTTTGGAGGAGCACCAGAGCCGAGCCAACTTGAAGAGACGGTGAATTATGCCAATAATTTCAACAAACATGGAAACAATCCATATTCCAACACCTACAACCCAAGGTGGAAGAATCATCCTAACTTTTCATAGAGTAACAATTCAGGGCAAAAGAACTATCCACCACCTGGATTCCAGTAACAGAACAAAATCCAGGAGTTTGAAAAAGAACCAGTAATGGTAGAAGTGCTAGCTCAATTAAAAAGATGTGAAGCCGTGATTCAAAGCCAATCAACTTCTATCAAAGCACTGGAAAATCAAATTGGACAACTAGCCAATGCTCAGAGTTATAGACCGCCAGGAAACCTTCCAAGCAACACAGAACCAAATCCAAGGAATCGAGGGAAGGAACAATATCAAGCCATTACCTTGAAAAGCAGTACTGAAATTAACAAAGATGTTGGAGTCAAAATAACTGTTGAGGAAGTTCCAAAAGAAACAGAGAAATTGATGGAGGAGAAAGAAGCAAATGAAAAAGAACAGACCACTCCACCTCCACATTTTCCTCAACGTCTTCAGAAAAAAAAAATGGACAAGCAGTTTGCTCGATTCTTAGAGGTATTCAAAAAGCTGTACATCAATATTCCATTTGTAGAGGCATTGGAACAAATGCCCAGCTATGTAAAATTCATGAAAGACATTTTTTCACGAAAATTGAGATTGGGAGATTACGAGACTGTAGCATTAACGGAAGAATGCAGCACTATCATTCAGAGGAAGCTTCCCCCGAAAGTTAAAGATCCTGGCAGTTTCACAGTTCCATGCACCATTGGAGAACATCACATCGGTAAGGCTTTATGTGATTTAGGTGCAAGTGTTAATTTAATGCCTTTTTCTATTTACAGGAAACCTCAAATTAGAGAAGCAATGTCTGCCTCAGTATCTTTACAACTTGCTGATCGAACGCTCGCATTTCTAAGAGGAATCATTGAAAATATGCTGGTCAAAGTTGACAAACTCATTCTCCCAGCATATTTCATCATCCTTGACATGGAAGAAGACAAATATATGCCTATCATTCTTGGGAGACCATTCTTAGCGACAGGTCGAACTGTGATTGAGGTACAAAAATGAGAACTAACCATGAAAGTTCAAGACCAAGAAGTTACCTTCAATGTTTTTAAAGCCATGAAATTCCCTAGCGATGAAAATGAGGAAGAATGCTTCAGAATTGATGTTGTTGATAGTATCATCCAGGATACTGATACAGATTCCACTGACAGACTAGAAGCTTGCATTATGAACATGACTGATAGCGAGTCAGATGCTGAAATTCTGGAATGTATCAACTATCTTGACTAGCTATTTCGCTTCAAAGTGACACCACCAATTGAAAGCCTGGAACTACCAAAGACAGAGCGAATCAAACCGTCAATTGAAGAACCACCGCAGTTGGAGCTGAAATTACTTCCGAACCATCTCAGGTATGTATTTCTTGGAAACTCTTCTGAATTACCTGTTATTATTTCTTCGTCACTAACATTGGAGCTGAGAGTGTTGCGAGAGCACAAGAAAGCCATTGTCTGGACTATAGCAGACATTTGAGACATTAGTCCATCATTTTGCATGCACAAGATTCTAATGAACGATGATTACAAACCCAAAGTAGAGCATCAACGGAGACTCAATCCAATCATGAAGGAAGTCGTGAAGAAAGAAATCATCAAATGGTTGGATGCTGGCATCATTTACCCCATCTCAGATAGCAGTTGGGTGAGTCCTATGCAGTGTGTGTGTGGGAACACAGGAGCTGGGCGACGCATGCTGTTCTAGGCTCGGGGACCTAGTTGGGAGTACAGAGTAGCCAACGGAGGACTAAACCGGAGAATAAGGGAGTCGCCACCCGGTGTGAACGGGACAAAGATTTAAGGCCGCACTAACCCCTCGCAAGGGAAGACCTCAAACCATTGGGTTCAGAATGGTCCCTTACTTATGCCACTTGTAATGTAAAGATTTATGCAATAATCCAACCAAGCCTATGACATATATTTCCAAATGCACCACAATCCTAAGTTCACATGCTTAAAAGTAAAGTTTACATCTAACATACATGAAATCAAGTCTTATTGCTAAATTCACATGCTTAAAAATAGGCCTCTGCAACAACAAGCACATAACGCCATCAGAATTCAATCATTCATGTAAACATAAACACAAGTAGTCATGGTGATATTTGCATGTAATATAAAGGAAATCAAAATGACGACAAATAATGTTATAGGCGCACTATGTAAAGAAGCATATAAAATATGGTCAAAATAACCGCATGATAAACGAAATCAATACAAACACATAACTTGAGAAGATGAAGAAAGGTACCAATTTAAGTATGCCAAAGAATGCAACTAACATTAGTGAAAGAAAGGAATACCGAGAAGAAAAGAAATGCAAAGAAGGAGAGAAATGCAACATGCGTCTATATCCATATAATTACTACCAATTTTCCATTAAGCATGTTATATGTGATACAAGATTATGCAATGAGATGTCATATGGATGAATGATATGGAAAAGAAAGCATGACACAACATTGCGCAACAAAAAAAAGAAATAAAGTGCATGGTTGAAATGACATTTTGCAAAAATAGCGATAAATCGCGTAAATAACGGCGCGGCAAAACATCATGGCAAATGTAGCCTTAAGGCATTTTCCCTCGAATTGAGGACCTTTAAACCACCCTAGTTAAGCCCATGCGCACACAATGCATAATAAAGTGCCATAAATAAAGATGCATGAAAAAAGAGAATTTTGAAAAACAGCGATAAATCGCGTAATAAACAACGCGGCAAAACATCATGGCAAAGGTAGCCTTATGGCGTTTTCCCTCGAATGGAGGACCTTAAAACCACCCTAGTTAAGCCCATGCGCACATGTTACATAATAAAGTGCAATAAATAAAGATGCATAAAAAAAGGATTTTGTAAAACAGCGATAAATCGCGTAATAAACAGCGCGGCAAAACATCATGGCAAAGGTAGCCTTATGGCGTTTTCCCTCGAATAGAGGACCTTAAAACCACCCTAGTTAAGCCCATGCGCACATGTTACATAATAAAGTGCAATAAATAAAGATGCATAAAAAAGTGATATCGCGTAATAAACTGCGCGGCAAAACATCTTGGTAAAGGTAGCCTTATGGCGTTTTCCCTCGAATGGAGGACCTTTAAACCACCCTAGTTAAGCCTATGCGCACATATTACATAATGCATAAAAAAAATAAAAAAATAAATAAAAGATATCGGATTTCGTATACCCGATTGAACACATCTTTCATCCAATCAAGTATACATCATCTGGCGCGGTGAAGCATCGTGATAAAGGATTTTAACCCCTTTAAGGGGACCTTTCATCTCACTTACTAAGCCCTTGCGCATCATCTCCATGTGACATAAATAAATGATATGCGGAAATTAAAAGACGGAAAAATTTAACGGTAAATAATTAAATGCATAAAATCAATAAGTGCCGTTTGGTCAAGTGGTACGTGGAATTGTTGCTCAAGTACAGACCGCACTACCGTCCATTCGGATTCGGCTACGGAATTTACGTCTGGGTTTCCATCCTATATACCACAAGAGACGACACTTCCATTCATCCAACATCCACAACAAACATCATATACACAACAAATGCAACAAATACAGAAAATATAATCAAAATAAATGACCAGAAATTAAATAGAAATAAGTGTGAAAAATACCCTCAGGTCTAACCTTTTTAGTTGTCCTCGGACTTGCGTTTCGCTGAGATCGGAATGGATAAAAGCTTCTTACTCTTCCGGTTCACTAGCTTAGCGTTTTGGCTCGCTGTTCCACTGTTTTTTCCGCTGTTTTGGCTTCGTTTTGCTGCTGTTTTTGATGTGTTTTCTGCTCACTGTTTCAGCTCTTGTTTTTGTGTTTTAGTGGACTGTTTTGGGTGTTTTTTAAGGGCTAAATGTGCGTATTTTTTTGTAGTTTTTTAAGGGTTAGATGTGCAGTTTTTGCTCAATGGTTTGGGATGTTTTAGGGGGCTGTTTTGAGTGATTTGGGCGTGCAGTACAGGGGCTGTTTCAGGTGCGTTTTTGGGGCAGTAATGGCATCAATTTGAGGGGAAAATGGAGGGCTAATGGAGTGAAACAGGGGCTGCAGTAAGGGGGCGGTTTGGGGCGTGTTAGGGGGCTGTTTTGATGCTAAATTTTGGTGGTGTAGCTGCTGTATTGGGAGTTATTGGGCTGCTGTAATTCGGTAATGAGAGAGTGAAGATGAAGAGAAATTTTTTTCTTGTTATTTTTTGATGAATGTCGTGACTTGTGAGAGGTTTTTTGCTTGTGTTTTTCTTGTAATTTTCGTGTGATATGAGAGAGTGGAGAGGTCTTGGGCGTGGACTAGAGAGGTTGGAGAGGAGGGGTGGCTAGGTTAATGCATGCTTATATAGAAGAGAGCTAGGGTTTGCCCTTGTCTCACAAAGAAGAGATCTAGTTTCCAAATTAGGAGTCCTAAGAATGGTATACACAAGATTGAGGGGGGACAAAATATTTTAAATTAGGAAGTCAACTATTTTAAATTGGTAGATGTCTTATTAGATTAGAAAGTCAAATATTTGATTGGTTTTAATTGGTTATGATTGATTTTAATTAGGCATATATTCTTTTTAGTTTTAGTATATAATATATTTAAATTATTTAAATTAGGCATGATTTTAGTTTAAGTTTGGTAAATGTTTATTTTATGTTTGGTAAATGTTTTATTTAATTATTTAATTAATTTAATTATTATCTTATTTAGTTAATGTTTTAATTAATATTTATTTAATTTGGGGGTATTTTAAGGGTGATGGGCGTGTGCGCCTTGGTGGGTGGGAGTGGGCTTGGCTAGGTGCATGTTATTTAGTTAAGTGTTTGGGCTAAGTTTGTGTGGACTAGGTGGGTGTGTAGGCTAAGTTCATGTGGACTAGGTGTGTGTGGGCCGGGTTTAGGTGTCTTGGGCCGAGCATAAATTTTAAAACAGAAAACAAACGAGTTACTTGAAGCCAAACTAGTGAACTTAATCCGTCAATGAGTCAATTCTTGACTCTTCCCTTCCGATGTCCGTTTCCCGTGGTTTCCGTAACTTAAAAGGTAGTTGTCTCCAAATAAGACTCCTCATCGGGTTTCACATGCAAAAATGCAATGCCTACAGTCGCCCCCACTTTGATGGGGCTTGTGCAGTGTGTGACAGTGACAGTCCTATCAAAGTCTATGCAATGCATTTTCACTTACCTGGCTAGCTAGCTGCCTCGAGCTGAGCTGATGCTGCTCCAAACTGAATTTGATGATGTGCCGTTTCTGGCGTGCTAAACCCCATACCTAGGGCATCACAGTAGTCCACATACTCGACGATAATCCATAGTAGTCCACAACTCTTTATAGTAGTCCATGATAGTCCGCAACTCTTCACAATAGTCCACAGTAGTCAACAACTCTTCACAATAGTCCACGGTAGTCCACAACTCTTCACAATAGTCCACGGTAGTCCACATAATCCACGGTAATCCACAATAGTCCACAACTCTTCATAATAATCCATGGTAGTCCACGTCATCCACAATAGTCCACGGTAGTCCACATAATCCACGGTAATCCACAATAGTCCACAACTCTTCACAATAATCCACGGTAGTCCACGTCATCCACGATAGTCCATGGTAGTCCACGGTAGTCCACATAATCCACGGTAATCCACAATAGTCCACAACTCTTCACAATAATCCACGGTAGTCCACAACTCTTCACAATAATCCACGGTAGTCCACAACTCTTCACAATAATCCATGTTAGTCCACGTCATCCACAATAGTCCACGGTAGTCCACGGTATTCCACAACTCTTCACGATAGTCCTCGGTAGTCCACATAATCCACAATAGTCCATGGTAGTCCACATGATCCACAATAATCCTCGGTAGTCCACGGTAGTCCACAACTCTTCACAATAATCCACGGTAGTCCACGTCATCCACAATAGTCCACGGTAGTCCACGATATTCCACAACTCTTCACGATAGTCCTCGGTAGTCCACATAATCCACAATAGTCCATGGTAGTCCATATGATCCACAATAATCCTCGGTAGTCCACAGTAGTCCACAAAATCCACGGTATTCCACACAATCTTCATAATCCACATAGTCCACATGCCGTACCAGGCGTGCTGACCCCGTACCTAGGGCGTCGCTGTGGTCTGAATGCCATACTTAGCGAACTGATACTGAACTAATTTGGGCCTCGCCCTCAAACTGATACTGAAGTGGGGCCTCGCCCTCAAACTGATACTGAAATGGGGCCTCGCCCCCAAGCTGATATGGGCCTCGCCCTCAAACTGATACTGAAGTGGGGCCTCGCCCTCAAACTGATGATGATGTGGGGCCTCACCCCTAAGCTGATATAAAGAGGGGCCTCGCCCCCAAGCCAAAATGGACCTCGCCCCCAAGCTGATACTGATATTTTGTTTCACACATTGTATTGCCTCTCACGAGATAATCTTGATAGTTAGACATATCTTTGTCCTCAACGAATGCTTCACGTCAGAACCGAAGAATCTTCGAAGTACTTGACATACTCAAGTCCAATCATCTGAATGGGTGATCCAAACTAGACTCCTAGTGCGTGTGTGCCAAGGCTCCTCCGCAGCTTAATCCTTAAGTGGGCTGGCTTCGTGACTTCGCTTCGGAGAGTCAGAACGATGGGTCTAACCAATCTGAATGTCTTGATCACGCTCGGCGATTACTTCATCATACTCAATATGATATGGTCTTCTGCATTTTCTTTCGTCTTCCTTTTTCATTTTTCTCATCTTTTCTTTTTCTCATTTTTTCCTCTTTCTCTTTTCCTTTTCCTTTTTTTTTCGACACACCTACCCTTTAAGGTAGCATTTCTCCTCATGGTGGTCCTAATACTCACCCATGGGTAGCTTCACGCTTATCAGTTATAGGTGGTCTATTTTTCTTTTTCTTTTCTTTTCGGGGATTTTCCTTGCTTCCAACCATATCATATATCGTAGACTTAGTAAACCGAAGTGGACATCCAGGAAAACGGTCATTCATCGATCTGTAGTCTCTTCAACTAATCACCTCGCCAACGCACTCAGGCATCCACTATTGAGGCCCCATAATCAAGTGTCTGTGAGTCTAGCTGGGATCGATCCCTTCAGAGCACCGGATGAGAGTGCGTCTCGCACTTGTCATTTCTAAGGCTTCTTGCTACAGCATACAATGTCATCGCCGGACATATGTCTAATCATCAAAGATTTCTCTCTCTCTTTTTTTTTTCTTTCTCTCCCATTTTTCTCTCTATTTTTTTTCACTCTTTTTTTTTTCACTCCAAGGAATTCTTCCTTTCCACTGCTGATACTATGGGCCTCCCCCCTGGGATCCATCTCGAAACTCAAACTTTATACGGGCCTCAACCCTCATATTACCATCCGAATCTTAACACTGATGTGGGCCTCAGCCCTAGGATTACCCGGATATGATTCTGTGCTTTAGCTGTTTCTGATTGGCTTGTCTTTGCCGCTTTCTCTTTTCTGTCTTCGACACCTGTGAATTCAAAACAAAACAAACACAAAAGAATGCAAAGTACGTTACGTGTATGCATGTATGAGTTTCCTATCCCGTTGGGTTAGGTCTTCTATCAATCATCTTGATGACTGCTCGGTCTTTTCTTCCTTAGGCAAAGTACCACTTCAATCTGTCTGCACTGATTGGTTTTGTGAACTCGTCTCCTTTTCCAAGCCTAACAGTCTCACTGTCTTCATTTCCCAATTTTTGAATAGCCAACTTATCTTTTCTGCTTGCTTTTTCTGTTCTGAGTGTTATAGTACCAAGATTGAATACACTCATGTTGCAAGTTTGAAAGGAATAGACTTAGGCAGATAAATGAAATGATCGCCTTTATTATTGCTGATAAAAAGTTCGAACAGGTAAACAAAATCAATATCTTTAAAATGCAAGATAAAATAGGAGAAACAGCAGTGCCTTCTTCCTCAGCCCATGGTTTTTCATCATTGTTATCCCTTATCCCATGTGAGAAGCTTTGTGGTTGAGGGTTTGGAGGACAAAGGTTTCAGGCAAACCAATAGTTGATCATGGTGGTGGGACGGAGTGGTAATTTGGTAGAGGATTTCTGTGTGTGCTGGGTTGTTCTCTTTCTGGGTCAGGTATCTTGTGGGAGTCAATTAAGTCTTGGATCTCATGGCGGAGACGGGTACAGCTGTTGGTGTCATGACCGGGTTGTTGGTGGAAATGGCAGTAGCGGTTCATATTGAGGCTTGGTGGAGGAGGATTTGGGAGTGGTCTAGGTTCCAAGGGTTTTAAGAGTCTTTCCCTGGTTAATTTCTCGAGTACTTTGGACAAGGGTCTACCCAAGTTAGAAAAGTGCATATTCTTGATGGCGGCGACCTCGGCAGTAGTGGGCTTGGTCTCAGGAGGTCCTCCAAAATTCCTTCTATTCTGTCCATAGAACTTCCGATTTTCTACTTCCTCTTCTTCAATATCCATAACAGTTTCCCTCAACTGTCGAAATTCATTGTTCATTGAGGTCATCCTCCTCAGTTTACCATAGATAGAGGGCTTGGTGCCCTTGATGATCATTTTGATCTGGTCATTTTCTGAGGGCCGAGTCTGCATTTTCAGAAGCTTGCTCCTCCAGTGATCCACATAGTCTTTGAAGCTTTCCTCCGACTTCTGCTTGGTATTTTCCAGGTCACGGAGCGACAAGTCAATCTCCAGGTCCGTGACATACTGTTTTAGAAAGGCGTCCGCCAATTCTCTCCAATCTTCCTTAACTTTCCTCTCAAGGCCATGGTACCATACCACGGGCGCCCCTTCAAGTGACATTCCAAACATTTTCTGCACCTGACGCTTCGATAAGCCCACTGCACTCATAACTGCAACATACTGGCGGAGATGGACCCTCGGATCCCCATTCTCGCTGAACTTGGCCATATCCGGCATCTTGAACTGAGCAGGCAGCTGTTCCTCAAAGGTCATCGCTTTATAATCCAGTAAGTCTTCGTCCTTACCCTTCATCTTACGGGTAACTGATTCTACCTGGTCTCGAAGCTTCTGTAACTCCACCTAGGACCTAACTGTCCTCTCAGCGGCATAATCAGCCATATCATCATCGAAAGCAGGGATGTCATCCCCCAACCCAATCGGAGGCTCCTCACGCCTCACATTTTCAGAATTTCCCCCAGCACGGGGTACAACCATATTTGCCATCGTAGCAGTCAAGGCTTGCAACTGTTCAGTGATCTTTGCAAAACCATTCTCTAATTGATCCATACGGGACATCTCGTTACCGGATTCACTCATGCTTTCAAATGTTCTTTTGGTGAGTCTGGTTCCTTCCCTAACCCAAACGGTATCTATGGTGTCTTTTTGAGACACAAAGGGTGTTAACAAGGTATATGTATGCATGATGTGCATAAGAAGCATATAACGTATACTGAATCAAATAAAATTTTCAAACAAATCGGCCTATTATCATTTCAGAAGCTTTTGGGCCAACTGTCATAAGAGTGAACCCGTCCCAGTTTAAATGGCCCAACGAGTTCATGTCTTATGGCAAAGAGCCCAACTAAATCCAAATGATAATATTCCGAACACAATCATAAAATGGCCCATTGTTATTTAGAAGCCTTTGGCCCAATCGTCATAAGATACGTTCTTGTCCCAGTTTAAATGGCCCAACAAGCCCATATCTCATGACAAAAGATCCAGATGGATTCAAATAGCAATGTTCCCAAACATAAGCATACAAGGAAGATATCATAAACATAAAATAGTAACTTCTACCGTGTGGCCCACCATCATTTCAGAAGCTTTGGGCCTAATTGTCATAAGATACGAACTAGCCCCAGTTTAAATGGCCCAGCAAGTTCGCATTTTTGACAAAGAGTCCAATTCATCCAAATGATAATGGTCCTAAAGCACAAGGAAATTTTTGTTATAGGCCATATAACCCGGTCTACGCATGGGTTCGTGGGAGTATGGACAAAGGCTCTCATCGGTGAAGGATGGCCCACAACTAGGTCTCCCCAATCAAGGGTTCGAGCAACCAAGTGAGCACACCCTTTTTTATACACTAAGGTACGTGTCAATGAGCTATGGTATGTGATTGACTGTCAAATGGATTTCCCGTTGTAGATTCCCCAGAGGGAAGGTGGAGCAAGGCTCACTTAAATACCCAAGCCTCTTAGGCTCTTATCGCTTAGTGTCAGGAATAAACAATGAGTCCTCCAAATTAGTCCATCACAATAGGCTACGAGTAGATGGCTATCTAGGTGCCTTCACAGCTTTTCCTTTCTAGAAAGGTAGTGAGTGAAGGAAGACACCAAACCATTACCTAGCCTCAAAATGCCTTTGATCACAACCCACATTTCACACATTTGTAGACACGGTTAATTAAAGCATAAATCTATACATTACAAGGCATTATTTCGGGGCCGATTCTCTATCCCCAGTGGAGTCGCCAGACTGTGGGAACACAGGAGCTGGGTGACGCATGCTGTTCTAGGCTCGGGGGCCTAGTTGGGAGTACGGAGTAGCCAACGGAGGACTAAATAAGAAAATAAGGGAGTCGCCATCCGGTGTGAACCAGGACAAAGATTTAAGACCACACTCACCCCTCGCAAGGGAAGACCTCAAACCATTGGGTTCGGAATGGTCCCTTACTTATGCCACTTGTAATGTAAAGATTTATGCAATAATCCAACCAAGCCTATGACATATATTTCCAAGTGCACCACAATCCTAAGTTCACATGCTTAAAAGTAAAGTTTACATCTAACATACATGAAATAAAGTCTTATTGCTAAATTCACATGCTTAAAGATAGGCCTCTGCAACAACAAGCACATAACGCCATCAGAATTCAATCATTCATGTAAACATAAACACAAGCAGTCATGGTGATATTTGCATGTAATATAAAGGAAATCAAAATGACGACAAATAATGTTATAGGCGCACTATGTAAAGAAGCATATAAAATATGGTCAAAATAACCGCATGATAAACGAAATCAATACAAACACATAACTTGAGAAGATGAAGAAAGGTACCAATTTAAGTATGCCAAAGAATGCAACTAACATGAGTGAAAGAAAGGAATACCGAGAAGAAGAGAAATGCAAAGAAGGAGAGAAATGCAACATGCGTCTATATCCATATAATTACTACCAATTTTCCATTAAGCATGTTATATGTGATACAAGATTATGCAATGAGATGTCATATGGATGAATGATATGGCAAAGAAAACATGACACAACATTGCGCAATAAAAAAAAGAAATAAAGTGCATGGTTGAAATGACATTTTGCAAAAACAGCGATAAATCGCGTAAATAACGGCGCGGCAAAACATCATGGCAAAGGTAGCCTTAAGGCATTTCCCCTCAAATTGAGGACCTTTAAACCACCCTAGTTAAGCCCATGCGCACACAATGCATAATAAAGTGCCATAAATAAAGATGCATGAAAAAAGAGAATTTTGAAAAACAGCGATAAATTGCGTAATAAACAACGCGGCAAAACATCATGGCAAAGGTAGCCTTATGGCATTTTCCCTCGAATGGAGGACCTTAAAACCACCCTAGTTAAGCCCATGTGCACATGTTACATAATAAAGGGCAATAAATAAAGATGCATAAAAAAAGTATTTTGTAAAACAGTGATAAATCGCGTAATAAACAACGCGGCAAAACATCATGGCAAAGGTAGCCTTATGGCGTTTTCCCTCGAATGGAGGACCTTAAAACCACCCTAGTTAAGCCCATGTGCACATGTTACATAATAAAGTGCAATAAATAAAGATGCATAAAAAAGGGATTTTGTAAAACAGCGATAAATCGCATAATAAACAGCGCGGCAAAACATCATGGCAAAGGTAGCCTTATGGCGTTTTCCCCCGAATGGAGGATCTTTAAACCACACTAGTTAAGCCCATGCGCACATATTACATAATGCATAAAAAAAATAAAATAAATAAATAAAAGATATCGGATTTCGTATACCCGATTGAACACATCTTTCATCCAATCAAGTATACATCATCCGGCGCGGCGAAACATCGTGATAAAGGATTTTAACCCCTTTAAGGGGACCTTTCATCGCACTTACTAAGCCCACGTGCATCATCTCTATGTGACATAAATAAATGATATGCGGAAATTAAAAGACGGAAAAATTTAACGGTAAATAATTAAATGCACAAGATAACATAAAATCAATAAGTGCCGTTTGCTCAAGTGGTATGTGGAATTGTTGCCCAAGTACAGACCGTACTACCGTCCATTCGGATTCGGCTACGGAATTTACGTCTGGGATTCCATCCTATATACCACAAGAGACGACACTTCCATTTATCCAACATCCACAACAAACATCATATACACAACAAATGCAACAAATACAGAAAATGTAATCAAAATAAATGACCAGAAATTAAATAGAAATAAGTGTGAAAAATACCCTCAGGTCTAACCTTTTTAGTTTTACTCGGACTTGCGTTTCGCGGAGATCGGAAGGGATAAAAGCTACTTACTCTTCCGGTTCACTAGCTTAGCGTTTTGGCTCGCTGTTCCACTATTTTTTCCGCTGTTTTGGCTTCGTTTTGCTGCTGTTTTTGATGTGTTTTCTGCTCACTGTTTCAGCTCTTGTTTTTGTGTTTTAGTGGACTGTTTTGGGTGTTTTTTAAGGGCTAAATGTGCGTATTTTTTTGTAGTTTTTTAAGGGTTAGATGTGCAGTTTTTGCTCAATGGTTTGGGATGTTTTAGGGGGCTGTTTTGAGTGATTTGGGCGTGCAGTACAGGGGCTGTTTCAGGTGCGTTTTTGGGGCAGTAATGGCATCAATTTGAGGGGAAAATGGAGGGCTAATGGCGTGAAACAGGGGCTGCAGTAAGGGGGGCTGTTTGGGGCGTGTTAGGGGGCTGTTTTGATGCTAAATTTTGGTGGTGTAGCTGCTGTATTGGGAGTTATTGGGCTGCTGTAATTCGGTAATGAGAGAGTGAAGATGAATAGAAATTTTTTTCTTGTTATTTTTTGATGAATGCCGTGACATGTGAGAGGTTTTTTGCTTGTGTTTTTCTTGTAATTTTCGTGTGATATGAGAGAGTGGAGAGGTCTTGGCCGTGGACTAGAGAGGTTGGAGAGGAGGGGTGGCTAGGTTAATGCATTCTTATATAGAAGAGAGCTAGGGTTTGCCCTTGTCTCACAAGGAAGAGATCTAGTTTCCAAATTATGAGTCCTAAGAATGGTATACACAAGATTGAGGGGGGACAAAATATTTTAAATTAGGAAGTCAACTATTTTAAATTGGTAGATGTCTTATTAGATTAGGAAGTCAAATATTTGATTGGTTTTAATTGGTTAGGATTGATTTTAAATAGGCATATATTCTTTTTAGTTTTAGTATATAATATATTTAAATTATTTAAATTAGGCATGATTTTAGTTTAAGTTTGGTAAATGTTTATTTTATGTTTGGTAAATGTTTTATTTAATTATTTAATTAATTTAATTATTATCTTATTTAGTTAATGTTTTAATTAATATTTATTTAATTTGGGGGTATTTTAAGGGTGATGGGCGTGTGGGCCTTGGTGGGTGGGAGTGGGCTTGGCTAGGTGCATGTTGATTTAGTTAAGTGTTTGGGCTAAGTTTTTGTTGACTAGGTGGGTGTGTAGGCTAAGTTCATGTGGACTAGGTGTGTGTGGCCGGGTTTAGGTGTCTTGGGCCGAGCATAAATTTTAAAACAGAAAACAAACGAGTTACTTGAAGCCAAACTAGTGAACTTAATCCGTCAATGAGTCAATTCTTGACTCTTCCCTTCCGATGTCCGTTTCCCGCGGTTTCCGTAACTTAAAAGGTAGTTGTCTCCAAATAAGACTCCTCATCGGGTTTCACATGCAAAAATACAATGCCTACAGTGTGCCAAAAAAAGGAGGAATTACCGTGGTCACCAACGAAAATAACAAACTGATTCCAACAAGAACTGTGACTGGATGGAGAATATGCATGGACTACCAGAAGCTGAACAAAGCAACAAGGAAGAATCATTTTCCGCTACCATTCATTGATCAGATGTTGTACAGACTGACAGGACATGAGTACTATTGCTTTCTAGATGAATATTCAGGGTACAATCAGATTGCTATCGCACCAGAAGACCAGGAGAAAACCACTTTTACATGTCCCTATGGTACTTTTGCTTTCCGCAGGATGCCATTTGGATTATGTAATGCCCCAGCCACATTTCAGCGGTGCATGATGGCCATTTTCCCAGAGTATGGAGGTATTCATGGATGATTTCTCTGTGTTTGGAGACTCTTTTAACCACTACTTGAAAAATCTGGAATAGGTGTTACAAAGGTGCGAAGACACAAACCTAGTACTCAACTGGGAGAAATGCCACTTCATGGTGCAGGAAGGCATTGTTCTTGGACACCAGATCTCACAAAAGGGTATCGAGGTAGACAAAGTAAAGATCGAGGTAATTGAAAAACTACCTCCACCAACATCTGTCAAAGGGATTCGAAGTTTTCTTAGACACACAGGTTTTTACAGGAGATTTATCAAAGACTTTTCCAAAATTGCAAAACCTATTTGCAATCTTCTGGAAAATGATGTGCCTTTCAACTTCACCAAAGAATGTCAAGAAGATTTTGAGATCTTAAAATAGAAGTTGGTCTCTACCCCCATCATAGTAGCACCAGACTGAACCCTTCTATTTGAGGTGATGTGCGATGCTAGTGATTTTGCTGTAGGTGCAGTTTTAGGACAACGCAAAGCAAAGACTTTCCATGCCATTTACTATTCCAGCAGAACTCTGAATGAAGCTCAACTCAACTACACAACCACTGAAAATGAGCTGCTTGCAGTTGTGTTCGCTTTCGATAAATTTCGCTCTTATCTGCTGGGTCCCAAAGTAGTGGTCTACACAGATCATTCAGCAATCAAATATCTGATCACAAAGAAAGATGCCAAACCTAGATTGATCCGTTGGATACTTCTTCTGCAAGAGTTCGACGTGGAGATTCGAGACAGAAAATGGACAGAAAACCAAGTTGCAGATCATTTATCGAGGCTCGAGAATGGAGAAACAGCTGGCAAAGAACTGTCAATCAAAGAAAATTTTCCAGATGAACAGTTTTTTTCCATGAAACAGCACGATGTCCCTTGGTATGCTGACTATGTCAACTACATTGTGTCAGGAAAATGACCGTTGGAATGGACAACTTAGCAATAGAAGAAGTTTTTCAAAGAAGTCAAGCACTATGTTTGGGATGAGCCGTACCTATTCAAACGCTGTACTGATCAATTATTGAGACGATGTGTTCCACAAGAGGAGGTCAATATGTTTTGCAGCACTGTCATTCATCAACATATGGGGGACATTTCAGCGGGGACAAAATTGCAGCAAAAATTCTTCAATCAGGTTTGTTCTGGCCCACACTTTTTAAAGATGCTTATCTTTTTGCTCTACAATATAATAGGTGCCAGAGAACGGGGAATATTTGGAGGAGAAATGAAGGACCGTTGTAAAGTATTCTGGAAGTGGAAATATTCGATATGTGGGGTATTGATTTCCTGGGACCCTTTGTTCCATCATTTGGAAACTTGTGCATCTTGGTTGCTGTAGACTACGTCTCCAAATGGGTCGAAGCAATTGCATTGTCGTCCAATGATTCAAAAGTAGTGATCAAATTCCTGAAAAAGAATATTTTCACTCGGTTTGGAACACCTCGTGCAATCATCAGTGATTGTGGCTCTCATTTCTGCAACAGATACTTTGATGCACTTCTATCCAAATACGGAGCTACTCACAAGGTTGCCACTGCCTACCATCCACAGTCAAATGGAAAGGTTGAAGTTCCAAAAAGGGAAATCAAAAGAATCTTGGGGAGAACCGTTGGATCAACAAGGAGGGATTGGTCTACAAAACTAGATGATGCATTATGGGCATACCGTACAGCTTACAAGACACCCATTGGTATGTCCCCATATCAATTGGTATTTGGGAAAGCGTGCCATCTGCCAGTTGAGCTTGAACACAAGGTGTACTGGGCACTGAAGAAATTGAATCTTGATCTACAAGCTGCAGGAGAGAAAAGACTTCACCAACTAAATGAATTGGAGGAATTTCGCTTACAGGCTTATGAGAATGCCAGATTGTACAAGGAAAAGACCAAGAAATGGCATGACCGAAAAATAGTACATAGACAGTTGGAACAATACAGCAGGTGTTGTTGTACAACTCGAGGCTGAAGCTGTTCCCTGGAAAGTTAAAATAAAGGTGGTCAGGTCCATTTGTGATCACTCAGGTTTTACCACATGGAGCGTTTGAGTTACTGGATCCCAACAACACATTCAAGGTTAATAGTCAGCGTGTCAAGCACTACTGGGAGAATCATTTGAGCGACAAAAAAAAGTGTCACACTTTCAGATCCAGCTTAACGTTCGGGCAGTTACGTCTAGCTGACGACGTTAAACTTAGCGCTCGCAGAGAGGCAACCCATGCAATTTGTGTATATATTGTGATTTTATGTGATTTAATTTCATGTGTTTTGTTTTTACAAATTAAGTCATTGTAAGATGGAAGAAGTTCTCGTAAATCTTCACAAGTAATTTCCTTCTCTCCCTCAAAAATCTCTGATGAAAGGTATTCCTACCGATATTCGTTGGATTATTGAAGCAAGGGTCTGATTGGCAGGTGAGTCCTCTGACTCTTTTATTTCACATCTGCCTGGTTTAGGAAGAATCACTTATGCTAAAAAGAGGAGAAAAAAAATATGTGTTTGTTATAAATGTGCTCATATGTTTTATAATACTCATTGTCGTTCTTTAGGAATGGTGTCTGATAACCGCGAAGATAAGATTAATTTCATTAGCGATGGCTTGAGTAAGGAGTTTTTGGATGACATATCTAAAACTCTTGAGACGCATCCCAGTGGATGTGTGTATCATGAAATTCATGTGTTATATGCACAATTCCAAAAAGAAAGACAACAGTTAAGTCTTGGGAATCTGACTCAAAAATACCTTGTTTTCCAATTTATAAGAAAATTGGATGGGAAGCTTGTCCCTGACGCATAGACGTCAATCAAGCCGTTACTTTTCTTGTACATATTATATCTCTTTGTCTTTTCCTAATAATTGTGATTTGTTTTGTTGTTTTCTCTTATTTTCTCCGACAGGATCCAGACCTTTTTGACTATCACAATTTATTTGACTGTTTAACTAATAATTATCATTTGGCAGATACTAGTGCTATTATTTTACTCACTCTTTTCAGGTGTTATAAATTCAGCCCGTCATTGCACTTTTGAAGGCATCCAGATTTGAGAGAGACGAAATACATGAAAATAATAATGGAAGCTACTTCAAGGAGACGAGTTGAAATTATTTGTGTGTTTTGTGGTACTAGTGTTGGCAGTAAACCAGTATTCGTAGCAGCAGCACAAGAATTAGGTCGAGTCATTGCTGAACGGAATATACACTTGATATACGGCGGAGGCAATCTTGGACTAATGGGGATCATTTCAAAGGCCGTACAGGAAGGAGGCAGTCCAGTTTTGGGAATCATCCCAAAACCTTTGGCAGAGGCAAATCTCATTGGACCATCAAACGGAGAGGAATTGATCGTGTAAAATATGTCCGAGAGATTGGTAGAGATGATTAACAGGGCTGATGCGTTTATTGCTATGCCAGGAGGCCTGGGCACATTGGTGAACATACACCAGAAACCGCTTGGGTTGCTTAACGCAGATGGATTTTATGACTTTCTTTCTGTATATCTTGGTGACGCTATGAGAAATGATTTCGTGTCAAAGCTTGTAGAGGAACTCCTCTTCATTGCCAGATCTGCCGATGATTTACTTGACCAAATCTTAGCCTTCGAACTATAAGTTGACCCTGTCATTTCCAAGATTAAATGGTCCGAAGTCGATCGTGGTAAAAAACGTAAGATAAATCTGGATCTGAACCTTTAATTTTTCTGTATTGCAGCTGACCTGGTACTAATTTCTAAACTCTTCTTCTACTGTTTAAGACATTGGGGACAATGTCCCATTTAGGTTTGGGGGAGGGAATTAGTTAATTAGTATCTTGTTTTTAGTTTGTGTTATTTTTATTTTTAGTCCAAAATTTTTCGAAAAATCAAAAAACAATTATAAAATTTTCAAAAATTACAAAAATATTTTGCATTTTTTGTGTTTTTTTTTTTACTAAAATGGTGAAATTGGTGCGAGATAGCTGAGGAAGGAGTTCCTACTCCTGATACGTATCTGAAGCCTATTTTCGAAATAAGTTTGTTGACGGCGGATTTTGGTCTCGGGGCAATACGGTAATATCACCTCCGAGGGAATCCTCCTTCAACGGTGAATTTGTTTGGTTATGGGGGACCAAAGACAAATTTAGCGAAAGACAGAAAAACACACCAATGGACAAGGAGATTTAACGTGGTTCAGTGGAATTGGATCCGACCTACGTCCACGGACAAAAACATGATAACACTTTTATTACTCGAACCGGCCTTTCCGATCTCTTTTTTGTTTTTTTACAAGTCAGAGCTTGATGATTCTGATCACTGATTTTTTTTTGATGCCTTTTACACATACTCTGCCCTCCTATTTGTAATAGGTAAAGAAATCAGACTCCTATTTGCATGAGGAATCCTAGTTGAATTCAGTCTTCTCTCCTGGCAAGGATTCCTAGTCTGATATTGCCTTCTCTTTTCTTATTCCTTTTCGGATTCTGACTTCATTTCCTTGTGAGAGTAGGATAATTCGTTTTATCTTATCTGCAAGAATAGGGTGTCGTCATCTTGAGCAGTCTCGCCATCTGGTCGGTCTTCATGAGGTCGGTCATGGCAATCTTTTATGCTGAGAATGATTCTGTCGACCTGATAGTGCCCGGTCATCCGATCTCAAGTGGTCGGTCACCTATCATCAAGTGTTCGGTCTCTTACTGTATAGTGGCCTGGTCGGCTTTGATGATCTCAACCAGTCAGGGAATTACCCTTCTGTCCTCGTCGTGCTATCTTAAATATCATAGTGCCTGAAAACACCATCAACATCTGTCCCCTAGTTCTCGGTTCCAACATGTGTGCAAGTTGGTGCCGGGAACTATATAAAGATGGTGTGCTAATTTGCTCTGTTGGAGGTCGGTCTGGTGTTGAGAAATGTTTTATCGCCTCTTTTCAAGCGCTTTGTCCTGAGAAACGCAACAGTCACGTCCGTTTAAATGCCGATCAAATCATCTTTAGGGTTTCTTCTAAGTTCGACACTTGTCAAACATCCGCCGGGTTCCCGCCAAAAAAGGAACGAATCGACCGTGTAGAGGTGTCTTCACAGTGCGCTGATCTCAACCGTCTGTTTAAACTTGGCAAACCTCTTTTGCAGTTGACACTTGGCGTTCGTCCGGGTTCCTCCCTTAGATCCAACGGTCACGAGCATCCTGGTCATGACTATAAGAAGGCGAGGCTTTCACTGTTCCATCTTTTTTGGCAATTTCTCCTTGCTTTCCTGAAAACGTCTCCTGTTAATCGCTCAATTCAGTGTTCTCGGAGTTCAACCGCAGGCTTTTTTCTCTACTGCGAAGATAAGGAACGGGCAAACCGTACTGCATAACCTCCAGATTTTCTGAGAAAAAACAAGTAAGTCTTCTGAACGACCTCTTCCCTTTCTGTGTTGTGAATCATGTTTTCTTTGTTGAATGTTGCTAGGGGATGACTTAAGGTTTTGTTGGATTTTGCTTTAGGGCACTTTTTAGAACCCACCCGTCTTAGAAAACCTGAGTAGTTTCTTAGTTATAGACTGACTTCCCCTTCCTTTTTTGTTTTTTGGATGTCAGGGATGTCTGACAGCAGTTCCTCCCCTGAAAAGCCTGCTAAAACCTCAACTCCCCCTGCTGAGGAGCTTTCCTCGGGCTCCGGGGCACCTAGTGTAGAAGACCTTGATACTACCCCTACTCCTTCTGAGATCGAACAAGATTCCTACCATCAGAGGGTTCCTCGGAAAGATCCAGAGGCCGGTGAACTCGGCTCGTCGGCTCTGGATATGAACCGTCCCTCCAAAATAACTGAGGACGACCTCGCCCTTCTTCGACTGCGATATAACATTCCGATAGCTATTGCCCTTGAAGTTCCTGGCTTGATGGATCGCGCCAGTCAACCTGATGAGGGCTCGATGGTGCTTCTTCCTGCTTTTTTCGAGTGTGGGCTGCGGCTGCCGGTTCAACCTTACTTTGCTTGGATGCTGGCCGAGATGGAGATTGCTCCTTGTCAATTGAGTCTGAACAGTTGGAGGATTTTGGCCGGGTTGTATGTAGCTTGGCATCGAGCTGGACTCGGCGAGCCTTCTCTCGAAGAGGTGAAGAGGTTATACCGGTTGAAGGCTAATCCTAGATCGTACCACGAATGGTATTACCTTTCACCTTATGACAGCTCGTCAAATGTCGTCAAGAAACTCCCTGACTCCAATAAGAATTTTAAAGACTTCTGGTTCTGGGCCACTGGGGATTGGGGACGGTCCCTAAGGTCAGATGAAGGGGAGTTCTTGGTACCGGATATCTTCAGGGCGGGAGGTTAGGATATCAACTTTTAGCTTTCCTTTGTTTTTTTTTTTTTTTTTTTTTTTTTTGCTTGGGCTCTTACCCCTTATTTTCTGTTCCTCCTAGCCTGTTGGAGAGATGCTCCCAAGGTTTCCCATCGGGTCCGGCAACGGGTAGTCTGGGCTCGTCGGTATGCTGCCCACTGGAGGGAGTTGGTTAATTATGCGATATTTGTTGAGTCGGGCCTTACTCGGGCCGTCCCTTCGGAGGTCTCGGGTCGGATATGTAGATGTTTGCTGACTGTTTTAGTTTGACTTCCCTGTTTGTTTTTTAGTGTTTGATGTCTTTGTTATATGCTCGGGTCCTGATTTCCTTCTCCCCTTTTTTTGTAGGCATGTCAAAGAGGCCGAAGTTTCTTGAGAAGTTGGCTGGTACTATGAAGAAGGCCGGTCATGCGAAAACGGGAACTTCCCGGGCACAGCCTGAACCTGCTGAGGCTGGGAGGGTGTCTCAGGGGAAAGTTCAGCCGGCTGTTCGGGGTCTATCTTCCCTAGTGTGCAGTCATCGGGGTCTGCTCGTCTCATCATTCCGCCGAAGCCTTTTAGGAAAAGAGGCGTCAATTTGGGGCCGAGGAGGCTGAGTTGGGGGGAGAGGAGGAGGAGCCTGTCCCGGGCAAGAAGAAAGATGTCCGTCGGGGGGAAAAATCTTCCGAGGGCTCTACTAAGAAGCGGAAAGGTTCCGTGATCCTCGGGGTGGATGACTTGGGAGAGGGCATTCGGGATGCTACTTCTCATTTAGTGCCGACTTTTAACGAATTGGCCGAGGTGATTCCCCCGGGGGAGGTTTCGAGATATGAGGATATCTCTCCCGAAGCTGTAGTGACCGAGATGAGCTCTCAAATGGCAAAGGTAGTTTTATTCTTCTTTTTTCTGATTTCGGTTCTCGGTTTTCTTCATCTCATATCTTGACTTTCTTTGTTTTCGTGCAGGCTACTTACCTCATGGCCAAGAATAAGGACCTCCTTCTGAGTTTATTGTCCGAAGGCGGTCAAGCCCAGAGACTTCAGAATCGCCTTACAGAAGTGGAAGCTAAACTGGCTGATCGGGAGGAGGTGATAAAGAACCTTGAGTCGACTACTATTGAGAACTTCAAAACAAACAAAGCTCTCAAGGCTGCTGCCGGGTTGGAGCGAAAACTTGCCGACACTGCCCGGGAGGATTTGAAGGCTGCCCAATCTGAGATTGACGTTTTGAAGGCGAATGTGTCAAGTGTTGAAACCAAACTGAAGGCCAACGATGAACAAATGGCACGGGCTCGGGATGATCTTGAGAGGAAAGAGGCCGAACTTGAGGAGAGAGAAGCCGATCTTGAGGCCGAGAAGGAGGCCATCCGCCTTGAGGGGGTTGGTGACTGTGCTGAACTGATACCGATGGTGCTGCCAAGTCTGAATATGGATCCTATTTATGCGGCCATCAGCTATTGTAAGGGGGATATTTCCGAGGAGGAGTTCCGGAAGTGGCTCCCTCCCCCTACCGAGGAGGTGATGGATCCCGACCCGATTTCGGTCATTCCGGCTTCTGGGGCTTCCCAAGAAGGACGGCCTGATGTTCCTGCCCTCGGCGAGGACTGCCTTGAGATCCCTCCTCACATCCCTGAAGCAGAGGTCTCCCATGCTGCCGAGGTTGAAGCCGTAGTTCCTCCTCCCGAGTTCGAGCCTATCCTCCCGCCGTCTGAGCCGGTTGAGGAAGAAATTCCTGCCCCTGTGCGGGCTGAATGAGAAAGGGTAACCCGACCGGGGCCCTGTGTACACTTTACTTTTTTGTAATAAAACTTCAAGTTGTATTTTGACATATATATATATATATATATATATTTTGTGTCTTTTTTATCTCTTTTTCCTTTTTCGTTATGTTTCCTGTTATCCGAACAATTTGAGACCCTTCAGGGGTCAACATGAGCCGGAGGGGCATATTCTGACCCCGAGCTGAGTGAAAGACTTGGGTTCTGGGGGAATGTTGCCTCCCCAAACCAAATGAGCTGGCTCGGTGGGACGTAACCCGACCCCGAGCTGAGTGAAAGACTTGGGTTCCGGGGGAATGTTACCTCCCCAAACCAAAGGAGCTGGCTCGGTGGGACGTAACCCGACCCCGAGCTGAGTGAAAGACTTGGGTTTTGGGGGAATGTTACCTCCCCAAACGAAAGGAGCTGGCTCGGTGGGACTTAACCCGACCCCGAGCTGAGTGAAAGACTTGGGTTCTGGGGGAATGTTACCTCCCCAAACCAAAGGAGCTGGCTCGGTGGGACGTAACCCGACCCCGAGCCGAAAACGGCCTCGGCGGAACGAAATCCATCCCCGAGCCGAATAAACAAACGGCCTCGGCGAAACGTAATCCAGCCCCGAGCCGAGTAATGAAGAGGCCTCGGCGGAATGTAATCCAGCCCCGAGCCGATTAATGAAGAGGCCTCGGCGGAATGTAATCCAGCCCCGAGCCGATTGAAACATTAAGGGTATATTCCTCCTTAAGTTATGTTCCTTAAAGATCTATGTCCTCTGTCTTTTTTGTATGGAGTTGAATGATTCTGGTGTGACTTTGTGCATTTTTATGGTGGTAGCCGTGGTCGGGCAGTTGCGAGTTTTGTGTTCTTTAGCTTTGGATCGTCGTTGTGAGCACGTCCCCGAGTTTTTTGAATATGGTTTCGTAAAGTTTTATTTTTTAGGTGAGCGTTTGGAAAAAAGAAAGTCTTTTATTCATGCTCGGGGACATACTGCCCTTCTTAGAACTCTCTGTTGGTCATTTTGAGAGAGGCTTTATGTATTTGGATTTATGTCCCTCTTGCCGTAAACAGATAGGAGGAGGGGAAAGTTTTACTGGAAGTATTTCCTCAACATCTCAGCGTTCCATGGCTTTTTTAATCTTGTGCCATCCAGCTGCTCTAGGATGTACACTCCCGGCTTCACCACTTTTACCACCTTGTAGGGCCCTTCCCATTTGGCGCCCAGGGAGCCTTCCTCTGGCTTTTGAGTATTTAGGGTGACCTTTCTTAGCACCAGGTCACCCGGGATGAAAGTGCGTGTCTGAATCCTTTTATTGTAGAAGCGGGCAATCCTTTGTTGGTAGATTGCTGTTTTTATGGCCGACCTTTCTCTCTTCTCTTCGATCAGGTCGAGGTGGTTTCTGATAAGTCCTTCATTCTGCTTACTCTTGTAGTACTGAACCCTGTGGGAGGTCACCCCGATCTCTGCCGGGATGACAGCTTCATATCCGTATGCTAAGGAGAACGGGGTTTCTCCCGTGGATTCCTTATAGGTAGTCCGGTGCGCCATAGTACTTCTGGTAGTTCCTCGACCCATAGGCCTTTGCTGGATCCAAGCCGAGCTTTCAGGTTGGCCTTGATGGTTTTGTTTGTCGCCTCGACTTGGCCGTTTGATTTGGGATGGGCTGGTGTGGCGAATCTTAGAGCAATCTGGAGGTCCTCACAGAGTTTTCTGAAACCTTTGCTGTCAAACTGCTTCCCGTTGTCAGTGATGATGGCTCGGGGAATCCCGAACCGGCAGATGATATTTTTCCTCAGGAATTCAGTGGCTTTTTTCTCTGTTATGGTGGATAATGGCTCTGCCTCCACCCATTTGGTGAAATAGTCTATGGCCACGATGGCATATTTTGCCTGCCCTTTCCCTTGTGGCATTGGCCCAATGATGTCTAGTCCCCACTGGGCGAACGGCCAGGGACTGAGCAGCGTGGTTAACTGTTCGGCTGGTAGGTGGTGGAGGTTTGCGTTTTTCTGACATCCTTCGCACTTGCGGGCCACTTCTATGCCGTCCTGGTGCATGGTCGGCCAGTAGAAACCTTGTCTTAAGGCTTTGAAAGCAATTGAGCGACCTTCGGCGTGGCTTCCGCAGATGCCCGTATGTATCTCCCTGAGCACATAATTTGCCTCTTCTTCTGCAAGACATCTTAAGAGGGGGACTGAGTAACCTCGTCGGTAAAGTACCCCGTTGATTAGGGAGAATTTGGTGCTCTTGTATCTTAACTTTCTGGCCTCCGTTTTGTCCTCTGGGGTTTCTCCTGTTTCCAGATATTTTCTGATGGGTTGCATCCATGATGCTTCGCTTTCTTTATCTAGAACTTCTACTTTAGATTCCCCCACGCTCCTTTCCCGGACGTAAATCAGAGGGATTATTCTGGGTTGCTCGGCTTTTGTTGAAGAGGCGAGCCGTGCCAGGGAGTCTGCCTCACAATTGTCCTCTCGGGGGATTTGCTCGAAGCGTACATCCCCCATCTTCCCTGTTAACTTTCGTACTTCGGTCAGATAGGCCATCATACTAGGCTCTTTCGCTTGAAATGCTCCTTTTAGTTGCTAGATGGCCAACTGTGAGTCACTCCTTACTACCACATTTTGGATCCCTAGCACCGTGCATAGTCTCAGGCCGCCCAGTATTGCTTCATATTCTGCTTCATTGTTGGTTGCTATGAAAGCAAATTTCAGGGCGAGTAGGATTTCTTCTCCTTTGTTGTTTTTTAGGATGATTCATGCGCCATTGCCTTGCGTGCTAGCCGAACCGTCTACAGACATTTCCCATTTGTCCTCTTCTAAAGCTAGGGTCTGGGGGTCGGTACACTCGGCGACAAAATCCGCTAGGGCTTGTCCCTTCACTGCTGCTCTTGGGAGGTAGGTGATGTCGTGTTCACTTAGTTCTACCGACCACTTTACTAGTCTATCGGAAACTTCCGGCCGCTGTAGAATTTGTTTTAGGGGGTGACCGGTGTATACCTTGATAGGATGGGCCTGGAAGTAAGGCCGTAATTTCTGAGCTGCCGTAACTAATGAAAGGGCGACCAGCTCGTGTACCGGATATCGGGTTTCAGCGTCTAAGAGGGCTTTGCTGATATAGTAAACAGGTTTCTGGATCTTGTCGGTTTCTTGTATCAGTACTGAACTTACTGCTCGGTCCGAAATAGCCAGGTATAGGTACAATGTTTCTCCCGGGAGCGGTTTTGCCAGGAGTGAGGGCTGTACCAGATACTGCTTTAACTGCTGGAAGGCTTCTTCGCACTCTGTTGTCCAGTCGATATCCTTTTTTGCTTTTTGGATCACTTTGAAGAAAGGGTGGCATTTGTCAGTTGCTCGTGATATGAACCGGTTGAGCGCAGCCACTCTACCAGTCAGACTCTGTACTTCTTTTACTGTTTTGGGAGACTTTAGGGCCAGTATTGCCTGGATCTTCTGTGGGTTTGCTTCAATTCCTCGGGCACTTACCATGTAGCCTAAAAACTTCCCTGAAGCTACCCCGAAGGTACATTTTTCCGGATTGAGTTTCAGGTTGTGTTTTCTTAGAAGCTCGAAGGTCCTTTTTAGGTCGTCCATGTGGTTGCTCGGTTCTTTCGACATTGTTATCATGTCATCGACATAAACTAGCATTGTAATGCCGATGAGAGGTTTGAAAACCTTGTTTACTAACCTTTGAAAGGTTGCCCCAGCGTTTTTTAGCCCGAAGGGCATTACATTATAGCAGTAAAGCCCCTTATCTGTGATGAAGGTTGTCTTTTCTTCATCTGCAGGGCACATTTTGACCTGGTTGTATCCGGAGAAAGCATCCATGAAGCTCAGTAATCCTTGACAGGCTGTGGTGTCTACTAGCTGGTCTATGTTCGGCAAAGGAAAGCTGTCCTTTGGGCACGCCTTGTTTAAGTCGGTGAAATCGACACACATTCGCCACTTTCCATTGTTTTTTCTGACCAACACCACGTTTGATACCCAATCCGGGTACCATGCTTCCCTGATGAGACCTGCCTTTAGTAACTTCTCGACCTCGGCTGCTATTGCTTTACTCCTCTCTTGATTGAAGTTCCTTCTTTTTTGCCTGACCGGCTTGCGAGATGGGTCTACCGCTAGGCGGTGATTGATGAATCTCGGGTCGATCCCAGGCATGTCATTGTATCCCCAGGCAAAGACGTCCGGGTACCCCATCAGGCATTCTAGAAGATCTTGTCGTATAGACTTGCTCAGGTCTCCCCCTATCTTTATACTTTTTGCCGGCCCATAAAGTTCTATTTCTTCCGTTTCCTCAGCTGCAGCGAGTCGGGCATTTTTGTTTGGCCGGGGCCCCGGGCTTCTGTCTTCTTCTTCTTCTCCCTGGTTTCTTTGTCGTTTTCGGGTATCTCCTGTGATGCAGAGAGTTTCTCGTGAGAGAGTTGCGAAGCAGCTGCGAGCTGTTTTCTGGCTTCCGCACACAATTCCGATCCCCTCCCGGGTGGGGAATTTCAGTTTCAGGTGGTAGCAGGACATTGCGGCTTTTGTTTTCATCATGAATGGTCGCCCGATGATGGCCTGGTAACTGCTCATGCAGTCTACTACAGTGAAGTCCGTCATGATCGTCCGGGTCCGGGGATGTGTCCCGACAGTTATTGCCAACTATATCCTTCCTAGTGGGATGACGGCTGATCCTCCGAAACCGTATAAGGAGTGCTATCGTTCGTTAGGGTTGCATACTCCACCCCTAGGTCGTCCAGTGCTTCTCTGGAAATTATATCAACCGCGCTCCCAGGGTCCACTAGGATTCTGTCTACCTCCGACCCGCTGATTACTGCATTGATTATCAACGCATCGTCATGAGGGAAACTTACTCCTCGAGTATCCTCATCAGTAAACATTATCGATACCGATCGACTTCCCTGTAGCCCTGTGACCTGCTCTGTTTCTAAGACATCTGGTCCTCGAGTTCTGCTGTAATCTTTCCTTGACCGGTTAGAGTTCCCGGCCAGTGTCATTCCTCCTGCGATGATATTGATTTGGCGGCTACGTGCTCTTTGTCTGGCCGTCATGACCTCGTGGTCGATGTACTTGTTCAGATACCCGTTCCGTGCTAGATCTTCCATTTGTTCTCGCAGATCTTTACATCCGTCTGTTGCATGTCCCTTGGAGTTGTGGTGTACACAATAAGCCTTTTGGTTTCTTTTGTCTGGGGGGAATCTTCTTTGGTCGGGTTCTACTAAGAGGCCTTTCCCCTGGATCTCCATGACAATTTGTCCCAGTGGTTTCTTGAGGGGAATGTATGCATCTTCACCGACCGCATGGTTTACTTGGGTCGGCGCCCTTCTCTCTGGGTTGTCTCGGTGCAGTGGTTTGAACTCCTTGTGCTTCGGGGGTGGTCTTCTGGATTCTCTTTCTATACGGCGGGGGGCGCCCTCCCTTGTGGTTCTTTCTCTGATGGTGTTCCCTTTTCGGGATACTTTCTCCTCGTTCTTTAATAAAACGAATTTTCGGGCCACCTCTAGGGCGGTTGCGTAGTCCGGGGTGTCTTGGATCCTGAGATGGGTCCATAGCCTCCCGACTTTCAAGGCTCCCTTCAAGCTTTCCAGGGCCTCGGGGGATTCATACCCTCCGACTTCGAGTACCATATTATGGTATCTTTCAATAAATATCTTCAAAGGTTCATCGTCTCCTTGTTTCATAAGCCTTAGTTCTCCAATCGTCTTTCTAGGGACACAAGCCCCCTTGAAGTGTCGTATGAATGATTTTCTCAGTTGTCCGAAGCTGCTGATGCTTCTTGGGGCTAGGCTTCTATACCATAGAATGGCCGGTCCGGCTAGATTTAAGGGGAACACTTTGCAGATGGCGTCCCCTGTTACCCCTTGTACCTCCATTAGTAGGACGAAACCTTCAATGTGGGTTTTGGGATCGGTATGGCCCTTGTATGGTGTCATAGTCGGCATGCTGAATCTTTTTGGGAATTTTTCTGATTTTATTTCTTCTGTGAGGGGGGACTCATCTTTGCCGTCCTGGACATCCCCTCTATTTGTATTGGGGTATACTCCCCATTTGACCAGCTCCTCCCGCAGCCAAGATTTCATGCTGCTGTCTTTGGTTCCATGCCGCCTCCTGTGGTTTCTTTTCTTTCCGCTATCTTGGGGTTGGCGTTTCTCAGGGTCGGTATCTTCTCGTATTTTTTCGGTATATTCTTTCCCTCTTCTCCGGGTGCTGTGAGGGCTATCGTAGGAGGAGTCTGGTGATGATTTGTCATCCTCTTCCTCCCATGTGTCCTCGGTCTGGGAATCTCTCTGCACCACCACGGATCTTACCCTGTAGGGATCCCTCCTCCGGGGTCTGTCATCCTCACTTGTATCGACAATTCTCTTTCCTTCTGCTATTTCATTCCTTCGTCGGCTAGTCCCGGCCTCGTACTTTCCGTCGTGCGTTCCTTCTATCTTTTCCAACCGGTCTACTATGGTATTTAGCAGAATTTGGTTCTCCTCCCTTTCCTTCCTCATGTTCTCCTCGATCTTCTCCATCCAATCCGCAGCCGAGTTCCCTGACGATTGGTGGTTTCCGCCTTCCGCCATTGTCTCACTACGCGAGTTGATTTTTGCTGAATCCCCACAGACGGCGCCAACTGTTGACGGTGGATTTTGGTCTCGGGGCAATACGGTAATATCACCTCCGAGGGAATCCTCCTTCAACGGTGAATTTGTTTGGTTATGGGGGACCAAAGGCAAATTTAGTGAAAGACAGAAAAACACACCAATGGAAAAGGAGATTTAACGTGGTTCGGTGGAATTGGATCTGACCAACGTCCACGGACAAAAACATGATAACACTTTTATTACTCGAACCGGCCTTTCCGATCTCTTTTTTGTTTTTTTATAAGTCAGAGCTTGATGATTCTGATCACTGATTTTTTTTATGCCTTTTACACATACTCTGCCCTCCTATTTATAATAGTAAAGAAATCACTCCTATTTGCATGAGGAATCCTAGTTGAATTCAGTCTTCTCTCCTGGAAAGGATTCCTAGTCTGATATTGCCTTCTCTTTTTTTCTTATTCCTTTTCGGATTCTGACTCCATTTCCTTGTGAGAGTAGGATAATTCGTTTTATCTTATCCGCAAGAATAGGGTGTCGTCATCTTGAGCATGTCTCGCCATCTGGTCGGTCTTCATGAGGTCGGTCATGGCAATCTTTTATGCCGAGAATGATTCTGTCGACCTGATAGTGCCCGGTCATCCGATCTCAAGTGGTCGGTCACCTATCATCAAGTGTTCGGTCTCTTACTGTATAGTGGCCGGGTCGGCTTTGATGATCTCAACCAGTCAGGGAATTACCCTTCTGTCCTCGTCGTGCTACCTTAAATATCATAGTGCCTGAAAACACCATCAACAAAGTTAATTTTTGTTTATTTCCTTTTAAATTATTTAATTTGTAATTTCTCCTTAAAACTGACTAAAATGGATCTTCATATGCTCAGTTGGTAGGTATTATCAATATGCATAGTAACATACGGACATGGGCTGTGATTGAAAATTTTGTAATATTCAGTGCTCTAGTTTAATTGGAGGAAGCATCTATAAATGGCAATGGAGTAAAAAAAAGAAAAAATAACGTCTGAGATCCGAGTTATTAAATCCGTAGGGGTATTTTAACACCTGGTGCCCTAAAGCCAACTGGTTTGGGAGTCACCGGCCCAAAGCTCGCTACATGGATCGGAGATGCTGCAAAAATATATATATATGAAGTTTAAGTAATTAAGTCCGTAGGGCTGTCTTAACATATGGTGCCCTAAAGCCAACTGGTTTGGGAGCCACCCGCCCAAAGCTCGCTACATAGACGGAAGATATTGTATATAAATAAAAAATAAAATCAGAAAAAGAAAAAAAATTGGAAAAATCAGAAAAATCAGAAAAAAAAAATTTATTCCATTGCTACAAAAAGGTGTGAATTCTGATAAAACTTTAGGACAAAAATATTACTCTCTTATCAACTACACTTGTGACTGTTGTGGGCAAAAATAAATTGATTAATATTTTGTTGGCTGTGTATATGGATAATGGTAATTATAATCGGAGAATTTACTTATTCGGTAATTTAGAAAGAAACAAAACAACTGGTAATTTGGAGTAGAAGTTTCACTTGATTAGTCACTAACTTCTTTATTCTCTTTTCTCTTGTCTTTTTTCTTTTTTGTGCACTAGTTGTACTATCTTTTTACTTTTATAAGACGTTTGTGGATATCGTCGCTGTAAACCCTCAAGAGACTATAACTCGTCCACTAGGGACACCTAGGGGTTTAAAGGCTTGTTGCATATGCTAAATGCAACCGTGATCCCTATGAAAGTGGCTTAATTTTAATTTTAATTGTTTCTTGTATTTTATTTTGCTGTTTTGCTCGAGGACTAGAAAAATATTAGGTTTGGGATGTGATGAGCGGAAAATATATCAATATTTACCGCCCCTTTTACCTAATATTTTGTTTAGTTTCTCGTGTTTGATGAACGTTTTGATGTGTTTTATGTGTTTTACAGATAAATAAAGTATTGGGATTTAATGGAATCAACTCTGGGCTAAAACGATAAAATTCGGAACAAAAAAATGGCAAAAACGGAAATTTACTATACGCGTCACGAAGTGTAGTCCGAAATTTCAATTTTGTACTAGTTCCGTATTTTGGCCATAACTGTTTCATCCGATATCCGATTGAGCTGATTCAAGTTGCAGATTAAAGAAGACACGAAGATCTATAACTTTGAAGATTTAAATATTTTCTAATTCGGAATTTTGGAATGCCGAAATTGATGAATCATATAGTATATTTTGTGCATATACTATAGTCATTTTCAAAATGTAAAATAAAATTAATAAAATAAAAAAGTAAAAATTGTCAAAATTGTCAAAATTCCACCAAACATGCTTCCATGTTTGGTGCCATGTTTGGTGGAGCTATTGGTGGAGCAATTTGTGGAGAAATTGGTGGAAGCCTTTAGATTTTCCTATAAATACCAAGCTTAACTTTGTAATTTTTTCAAGCTTTCTTTGGAGGAGTTTCTCAATGAAAATCTAAAGGAAATTATCTTGTATATTATTCAAGTTTTCTTGTATTTTCTTTTTAGTTATTTAATAAAATTTTGTGTGTTTTCTTTTACAGCATGAGAAGGTAACCTCATTCTGCTGGGTGAGAGGTAAGACTTTTAATATAATATAATAAATTAGATTAATCTCCCTTATTTTAATTAAAATTTTGATTAATTAGTTTCCGCCTATATGGCCGGTTTAGGCTCACACCTTATTTACCGCCTATATGGCTGGTTTTACATTGTTGGACTTACTTTCCGCCTATACGATCGGTTATTGTGCTAACCTTGATACCGCATATACGGTCGGTTTATATGATTTTGTTACCGCCTATATGGTCGATTGGACTTTGGAAAAATGAAATAACCGCCTTTATGGTCTGGTTAATTAATTGGTAAACATTGAGAATAAGAGACATTTCTAATTTTGAAATATTAAAAGTGGATCCTCTAAGCCCAGCATTTTCTTTTATTGTACTTTTATATTTTTTAATTTCCAGCATTTACTTTATTTAATTTTTAGCATTTACTTTATGTCTTTTATTTTATTTAAGTTTTTACTAGCCTTAGATATGTGTCGTAGCTAAGTCCGTTATTTAGGGTTGTGATGAATTTCAATATCACTGGTTCATAAGGGGTTAGATTATAGTTTGGGTAATATAAAGATTTATTTATTGAGTCTTAATCTTAATGCTTTTTATTAACTGGCCACTAATAAAATTGATTAGGTAAACTTAAAATGAACTAGACATAGGGATTTTAGGTTTAAGACCTTAGACTCAATAGCCCACGATATTCCTTGAGGATAGATAATCCTTTAATAGATTTCCTTACAGGTTAGGAATAGACCTGTCGAGCGAGGGTAGCTATAATTGGAACTTAAACTTAATGAATCCAGGTAATTTGGTTGACATAGACATATGGTTCAATTGTGTTATACTAGGTATTTGTAATTGACCATCGGAAGAGGTTAAATAATATTGGAATAAATCACAACCCTGGATTGTTTTATAAAATTGAATTTTCATTAATCTACTTTCACGTAATTTTTATTTACCTGTTTTTAAGTTAATTTGTAAGTCACCATTCCAATTTACAAATAATCAATCTGTTAGATACTAGTAATCATTTGGCCTCATAAAAATTAATAGGTTAGGTATTAAGTCCTCGTGGGATCGATACTTTTCATACTACTTGAACGATACGTGCGCTTGCGTTATACGCGTGTGAATGCACCGGTCAGTGGACTTAAATCATTTTCCCAGTTCACACTAGGTGGCGACTCTATTTTATTTCTTCGGTGAAGTCCCCCATGAGCTACTCCGTACTCCCAACTAGGCCGCGAGCCTAGAACATCGTCACCGATTTCTGTGTCCTATAGTCTAGCGACTCCACTGGGGTAGAGAATCGGCCCCGAAATAATGTCGGTAATGATTGTGATTTGTTCTTTAGTTAACCATGTCTACCATGGGTTGAAGGGGTTTAATCAAAGGTACTTTTAGAGCTAGGTAATGGTTTGATGTCTTCCTTCATTCACTACCTTTCTATGAGGAAAGGTTATGAAAGCACCTAGATAATCATCTACTCAAAGCTTACAGTGATGGACTAATTTGGAGGACTTGTTGTTTATTCATGTCACCACAATAGGAAATCTATTTGACAATCAGTCACGCACCATAACTCGTTGGCACGTACCTTAGTGTATAAAAAAAAGGTGCGCTCACTTGGTCGCTCAGACCCTTGAGTGGGGAGACCTAGTTATGGGCAATCCTTCGTCAACGAGAGCCTTTGTCTATACCCCTATAAACCTGCATATGAACTATAGTTGTAGGACCAATAAAAACTATTCCTTTATGCTTGCGTTTAAGACCATCGTCATTTGGATTCAGTTGGACTTTTTGTCAAGAGGTATGGGCTTGTTGGGCCATTTAAACTGGGACGAGTCCATGCTTTATAACAATCGGGCCAAAAGCTTCTAAAATGTCGACGAGCCACTTTATGTTTAGGCCCCTTATCATTTGAAGTTGTTTAACCATGTTATCGCAAAATGTAAACCTGTTGGGCCTTTTTCAACTGGGACAAGTTTGCACCTCACAATAGTATGATTGAATACTTTAAAATGATAATGGGCCAACTTATATATTCTATGCATCGCACGCATAGCATGCATCTCATGCATGCACGCATCATGTTAACCCCTATGTCTTAAAAGACACCATAGATACCCGTTGGGTTAGGAAAGAGGGAAGACTTGTCAAAAGGCCGTCAGAAAAACTGTTAAGGCACACGGTAGGAATTGGAGGGGTAGAAGTAGACCCTGAGAAGATCAAAGCGATTAACGGGATGCCTACGCCGAAGACAGAGAAAGAAGTGAGAACCTTCCTCGGGAAAATTCAGTACATCAGTCGATTCATCACTAAGTTGACATCAATATGCGAGCCTATCTTCAAATTGTTGAGGAAAGACCCGCCAGTGAAATGGAAAGAACAATGCCAAGAAGCTTTCGATAAGATCCGAGAATATTTGGTAAAACCTCACATCATGAAACCTCCGAGACAGGGAAACCCTTGGTACTGTATTTGGCCATTGAACCCGAAGCGCTGTGGACGATGATGGTACAAGCAGATGAAACGGGGGTAGAGCATGCAGTCTACTACCTCAGTAAGAAGATGCTTCCGTATGAAGCCCGCTATCAAGAGGTAGAGAAGATCTTTTTGGCAGTAGTGTGGGCGTCAAGAAAACTACGTCATTACTTCCAGTTGTACAAGATCCAAGTGGTAGCAAATGAGAATCCCTTGAAGTATCTGCATTCAGTGCCTTCGCTAGTCGGGAAGTTAGGAAGATGGTTGGTATTGCAGATAGAGTTTGATATCGAGTACCTCACTTCTAAAGTAATCAAAGGTCGAGCCGCAGCAGAGTTCCTGGCATTACAACTGATAAAAGGAATATCAGTACAAGTTTGAATTCCTAGATGAGGAAATCCAAGCAATAATTGTCCAAGGTTGAAGATGTACTTTGACGGAACGGTGAACTGCAAAGGAGCCGGAATATGGATTATGATAGTAACCCCCGAATGAGAGACCCTGCCTATGGCCAAGAGGTTGACGTTCAGTGTAACTAACAACATGGCTGAGTATGAGGCATGCACCTTCGGACTGACGACATTGATCGCCTTGAGAGCTAAAAATGTAGAAGTCTACGGAGACTCGATGTTGGTAGTCCGACAGATGCAATGAGAGTGGGAATTGAAGGAAGAACTGTTGAAACCTTACTTGTTCCACCTCAGGAGTCTGGTAGATGCCCTCCATGATTGTAAGTTCCAGTATTTGCCGTGAGAAGAAAACCAAATGGCCGATGCGTTAGCTATATTAGCCACGACTTGGGAAAATCCGGAGATGTTGGTGATGAGACCTCTAGTGTTGACAACAGCAAACAGACCCGTCTATGAGATAGAAAGGATATTAGAAGTAGAGGTTGACAATAGGAAACCTTGGTATTATGATATTCAACGATACTTAGAACGCGTTGAATTCCCAGAAGAAACAAGCAGAAAAAACAGGATCGCCATTCAGAAGTTAGCTTCTCAATATGTGAATTTTAAGGGAGAACTATACAAGAGACAAGCGAATGGCATTCAGTTGAAGTGTTTAAGAAATGAAGAGGCTCAAAAGGCGATGGAAGAAGTACATGTCTGAGTATGTGATCCGCAGATGAATGGATTGAATTTGTCTCGCAAAATAGTGAGACTAGGCTTTTACTAGTCGACCATGGAAGCTGACTGCGCGAAGCTGGTAAAGCACTGTCATAATTGTCAAGCGCACAGTAACTTCAACCATTTATCACACACAGATTTGCATGGGTTATCAGAGCCGTGGCCTTTCATAGCATGGGGAATTGATATGATGAGAAATTCGACCGCACGCATCAATTGGACATCATTTTATAGTAGTGGCAGTGGACTACTTTTCAAAATGGGTGGAAGCCGAGTCATTTCACAATGTCACAGCAAAACAGATGGCAAAGTTCATAGCCCGGAAAATCATCTATCGATACGGGATACCACATCATGTAGTAACGGACAATGGGGTATAGTTTCAAGGAGAAACAAAGGCAATGCTACAGAGGTATGAGATAGACATCACAAGTCGTCACCTTATAGACCGCATGCAAATAGAGCATTTGAGGCAGCCAACAAGACGATAAAGAGGATAATAGCCAATATGAAAGAGAACTATAAGGATTAGGCTGACAAACTACCGTACGCCTTGCGGGGGTACATAACTTATGTGAGAACAGCAACAGAAGACATGCCTTACTTTTTGGTCTATGGAATGGAAGCAGTACTGCCAGTGGAAGTTGAGGTACAGTCTATGTGGGTATTAGCAGAAGCAGAGTTGCTTGAATAAGAATGGACCTCGCAGAGATATGAACAGTTAGCATTGCTGGATGAAAAGAGAATGAAGTCTTTATGTCATATGCAGTTATACCAGAAGAGGTTGGCTTGAGCATTCAACAAGAAGGTGCGTCCTACTAGGATCAGAAAGGGTGATCTGGTGCTTAAGCAGTCGAAGCCGTCAATGACAAACCCGAGAGGAAAGTTTAGACCTAACTGGGAAGGACCATACATAACCTAGAAAGTAATAGGAAACGAGGCAGTGAGACTGTCAGACTTTGAAGGGAATGAGTTCACCAAGCTGATCAATGTAGACAGATTGAAGCAATATTTTACCTGAGGAAGAGAAGACCGAATGGTCACTGGGAGAGCTGGCAGAAGACCTAACCCAACGGAATAGGAAATTCATTCATGCATGCATACATACACGTGACGTACTTGCATTCTTTTTGTGTTTGTTCTGTTTTATATTTATAGGTTTCAAAAAGAAAGAGAAAGCGGAAAAGGCAAGCCAACCAGAAGCAGCAACAATACAATATAATCAGTTTCAGGAATGAATCACGGGGTTGAGGCCCACATAAATTTCAGGCATGAATCAGTATCAGTTTCGGGGATGAGTCCAATGTTGAGGCCCACAACGGTATCATTTTCGGGGATGAGTCCCAAGGTTGAGGCCCACATCAGTATCATTTTCAGGAAGGAATCCCAGATGGAAATGCCCACATTATCAACAATTGAAAAGAAGAATTCCACAGGAGTGAGAGAAAAAAAATGAGAGAGAAGTCCTTGATGGTTAGGAATATATCCGGTGATGACATTGTTTGCTGTAGGGAGAAACCTTAGAAATGATAAGTGCGAGATGTGCTCTCATCCGGTATTCTAAGTGGTTGATCTCGGCTAGACTCGCGAGCACTTGATTACGGGATCTTAGCAGTAGAGGCCTAAGTAGTCGGAAAAATGACTAGTTGAAGAGATGGTAGATCAGTGAATGACCATTTGCCTAGATGTCCATCATGGTTTACTTAAGCTACGATATATGATATGGTTAGAAACAAAGAAAAAAGTCCCTAAAAAGAAAAAAGAAAAAAATAGACCACCTATAACCGATGAGCGTGAAGCTACCCATGGGCGATTATTAGGACCACCATAAGGAGAAATGCTACCTTAAAGGGTAGGTGTGTCAAAAAAAAGAGAAAGAAAGAAAAGAGAAAAAAGAAAAAAAGAAGTTCAAAATGAAAAGAAAGAAAAGAAAGAGACGAAAGAAAAAAAGAAGAAAACCATATCATGTTGAGTACGAAGAATTAATTGTTGGTTTTATTCTAGGTCCCAAGATCATCAAACAAGCATGAAGATGTGTGAAATACATATCAAAGAAGTTGCGGAATACTTACATTGATCGGTTGAGACGATTTGAAGACAAACAAAAACCATTTTTAGCCCTCCAAGGTGCGCCCACTGCATGCAGTCCACTGCTCAAAAATTTCAGTTTTTAGTCTTCAAGAATCCAAGATTTCGAGCTCCAATCTTCGTCAAACGATTCCTGGCTCGTGAGTGAGTTTCCCTATCACCTTCGTATAACTCTCGGTGTGCTAGCACTTCCGATTTATCAACAAAATCAGCCCCTTAACTCCCCTCACTGCTCACGCCATTTTCAGATCCATGGCAGCCCCTTGGGCGTCACTTTGAGAGGGAGAAAGAGAGAAGGAGAGATGGATGGAGAGAAAGAGTGAATTAGGTTAAGAGAGAGATATTTTTGCTTTTAACCTTAGGTGAAACCATTTCACTTTTTACCCTAAACTTGGTAGGTGAGGGTAAATGGTTTTTCAAAAAAGCAAACAAGGTAGTTGAGTGGTAGGTACATCTACCACACATGGGCCCCACATATTTGAATTCAAAATTCAAATATCTCTACGAACATTTGTCGCGGCTTGGTTCCGTTTAATCCGATTAAACGAACTTCCGTCGTTAAATAATTAAATCTAATTTAATTAAATATCGATGCGACGCAAATATATTACGAACGTCGTTCACGAATTAATTCTAAATTAATTCGTTCGTTCGCGTTAAAGTCCAACTTTAATATCGTAATGAAATCCAATTCATATTAATATATCCGATATATTAATTTTAGCCCATTCGAATAAATTAAATAGAAAAAATCAAATTTAACTATTAAATTTAACTATTAAATTTAATTTTCGCAGATTAATCTCATCTTGAAGTCAGTATCTTGCTCACAGCAGATTCTGAACATCAATCCATATAATTTATGTACCACACTAAGTATTTTAAAATCCAATTTTAATACTAGTAATAGACATAATATTGACAAACATTCTTAAAGTCAGAGCCTTGCCCTTTCTTTAATTCCTTCGTGTCTACCATATCCAAACGGCAGTCACTTTATGATATGTCATTTATCTTCCCATAAGATCATAATGATTTTGCCTTTGCCCTTTCAAATATTTCAGAAGCCTTTGGCCAAGCCTTGGGTTTCTAGAATATTGAAGTATGGTGCGCCTTGCGCTACTTACCTAATTGCAAAGTTTGACTTTATCTCCTCAAGAATAGTCTTTAACCCTCCAAGATTTGTTTATTGCAATTTTAATACTTCTTAAATCTAAAAATAGATTTATGACAAGTATATCGAATTAAGCACTTAAGTTATCATCATATAAATCTTCCAAAGATTATGCTCTACTATTTGCTTAATTCTTGGCTTAGGCATAATAGGTTATTTTATCAAATAAAGTAACTTATTATTTATATCCAGGACCATCCTGAAATTATTCCCAATTAAAATATAGTCGCTTAAATACATTTTCACATAGGATTATGTTTTAAACACTAATATTTCATTCATCTTGATTCTAATAGTCCAACTATTTAATCAACGATTTGTGGTACTATGTATTATATTGATTATTATAGTCCAACTATACAATCAAATATAATTTAAATCAATTAACCTCAATTACATTGATTACTATAATCCAATTATAAAATCAACTGTAAATTAATTAAATCAAATATATTGATTATTATAATCCAATTATATAATCAACTATAATACAGTCCAACTGCTTATTAAAACAACAATTTAAATATTAGTCCAACTAACATTTAATTTATATGACGAATAATTTGAATGAGCGCGTATGGCAAGTAATTAAACGAATATTGCAAATTCAATTCTTGCCTCCCACTATTTTTCGGCGAGCCTCTAACCCTCTGTCGAGTACTCGAGAAACCGTGTTTCCTAGTGGGCTAGGATCCCGTTAAATATCACACAATCTTGACTTTGGCCAACAAATTGTATGATAATTAACTAGGTAGATCTCTAAGATCAATTGGATCTAATCCAATTCCTAGGTCCAGTAGGCGGATATCCAAATCCTAAACATATATCTTATATATGCCAATACATCCAATGTATTACCTAACTTTTTTCCTCTGAATCAACTAAGCATTGGCTTTGGCACAACAAACCTAATGATCCCAGTCAAGCGCGACCCATTGACCATGGAAAGCTTCGTAATCAATGTCGATGGACAAGAAGTGGTCTTGACTTTGGCCAACAAACCACAACTTGGACAAGACACCAATATAGAATAAAACTCTCGTCATTCAAACACATCTTCGACGAACAAAGGGCTTGACTTTGGCCAACAACCCAATGCCAGTCTCGGATCTTGAGTAAGAATCACTCAATGGAAGGAAAAACGCATGATATTTGATGAGGGCTTTTCGCGTGCAAATTGGCTACCAATTTATTATCTTTATTTAGGGTCTCATCATCATACACCCTTAAACATGCATTCTAAACACATAATAAAGCGCATATGAAAATAAATAATAATGATATGCGGATGGATACTTAACACATTGATCCTAGATCAAATCTCTCCCTTTATCTCTCAAACTAGCACTTGTATTATTTCTATCTGTTACACCACACTACTAAAGAAACCTCATTTACATTGAGGGGAATAGGTGAGAAGAGAATACAAAGAGAATAGAGGTGATAAGGCTGGACACGCAGGTCCAATTTAATAAATCGAATTTATTACAACAATTTCCAAAATTGCCCCCACCCGACTAATATCCATCTGATATACATTATTCATTCATCACAACCATGTATTCACACAAGCATGTTATCAATCAAATTAATTAATCTGATAATTAGTGATCATCCAATGTTCAAACAACGATTGATTTTGTTCGAGTCAAACTCGTTTTTGCGAATAAGTACTCAAAGTACGAATTCTCGAATTAAATTAAACTACAACATTAAATCCAATTTAATATGTATTTAATACTAATTCATCATTTAATTCCAAATTAAATATTACACTTTATTAATAATAAACCTTTTATGACTTAAATTCCAAATTTAATCGTAACGCGTCTCAAAGACCGATTAACGTCCAACGTCAATTCAATTAAAGTCCAATGGGCTTTTAATTGATTTCTTAAGGCGTGGACTTTTGGTCAACTCGGGTCAAACCGAATAACCAAAATCCAATCCGGGATTTACCCCATAAGCCCATAAATCAATCTTGGCCCATTAGGCCCAATTGAACTTTAAAGGTTCATTAAGTCACAATTGGACTTAACGGAAGTGGTTTTGGGCCCAATTGGATCCAATCCATTTGGCCTAAACCTAACTTGATAAAATCAAGCCCAATAAGCCCAATAACAACTTTAAAAGCCCAAATCCAATTTTAAGGCCCATTTAATTAAATTACCAAATTTCAAATTTCCAATTTAATTAACTAAAGTGTATATCATGATTAATCACCCAAATCAATATTTCCAAAACATCAAATTAGTCCAATTAATCATGTTCATCATTATCATCACATGTCCAGCACATTAATGAAAAATCAAACCCATTCACCATGCTCAAAGTCTCGGCCAAGGGAGATAATTTTGTCCGATTTGAATTCAATCCAATTAATATCACAATCGACATCGAATTAACTTCCCAAATGATTTCATACACATCCAATGTTCAAAAAATCAAAAATTAACAAGACATTAAAGGGTATCCACATTCGGCCAAGGTAAGGAAAAATTGGGGATTTATGTTCAATTTAAAATTCAATCCAATTGACCTTAAATTAACATCATCCTACATGATTCTAATTCATCTAATGAATCATAAATCAAAAATTCCAAATTTCCAAATTTCCATATACCATTCGGCCAAGGGGATAATTTTGGGGAAAAATGTTCCAAACTTAATTTCATGAAATTGATCCAATTAATCTTCAATTAAACATATATTAAGCATGCTCAATCAAACAATTTAACCAAATCATGCTCAAAATCAATTTACCCAAATTTTAAGCCCTAAAATTTCATGCTTGAACCTAGGCTCTTGATGCCATTGTTGGTTTTATTCTAGGTCCCAAGATCATCAAACAAGCATGAAGATGTGTGAAATACATATCAAAGAAGTTGTGGAATACTTACATTGATCGGTTGAGACGATTTGAAGACAAACAAAAACCATTTTTAGCCCTCCAAGGTGTGCCCACTGCATGCAGTCCACTGCTCAAAAATTTCAGTTTTGAGTCTTCAAGAATCCAAGATTTCGAGCTCCAATCTTCGTCAAACAATTCCCGGCTCGTGGGTGAGTTTCCCTATCACCTTCGTATAACTCTCGGTGTGCTAGCACTTCCGATTTATCAACAAAATCAGCCCCTTAACTCCCCTCACTGCTCACGCCATTTTCAGATCCATGGCAGCCCCTTGTGCATCACTTTGAGAGGGAGAAAGAAAGAAGGATAGATGGATGGAGAGAAAGAGTTAATTAGGTTAAGAAAGAGATATTTTTGCTTTTAACCTTAGGTGAAACCATTTCACTTTTTACCCTAAACTTGGCAGGTGAGGGTAAATGGTTTTTCAAAAAAGCAAACAAGGTAGTTGAGTGGTAGGTACACCTACCACACATGGGCCCCACATATTTGAATTCAAAATTCAAATATCTCTACGAACATTTATCGCGGCTCGGTTCCGTTTAATCAGATTAAACGAACTTCCGTCGTTAAATAATTAAATCTAATTTAATTAAATATCGATGCGACGTAAATATATTACGAACGTCGTTCACGAATTAATTCTAAATTAATTCGTTCGTTCGCGTTAAAGTCCAACTTTAAATTCGTAATGAAATCCAATTCATATTAATATATCCGATATATTAATTTTAGCCCATTCGAATAAATTAAATAGAAAAAATCAAATTTAACTATTAAATTTATTTTACCGATTAATTCCAAATTAATCACGTTCTCTCTCTTTAGACGATACTTTATCCCAGATAAAATATCTCCGTAATTAATCCCATATTAATTTTCTCTCTCATCGAATTAATCCCAGATTAATTAAAGTGCGAGTCATACATCATCGGTGAATCATTCGGAAGCGACCCATGAGATCCCCAGATATGTTGGTAGTAAATACGGTCGTCGGACTATCCGAACACGTAAGTACCAAGTACTACGTTTTACCGATTCACAAGACAAAGTTGGCTTCTAGCAAAGCGCCATGCCTACCCAATTCTTCGGAAATATCCTTACAGGAATATATTGATCTGTATCAGGCGTAATATACATCGTATAGTGCATATCGATCTAGTATCGGATAGTCACGTGCTAGGCCTGGGGCTGGAGTTGTGTCTGCCCCATACGAAGCATATGTCGGATGTTTGGTAACTAGTCTCTATAATCGGATATACATGATCTAGTCATAATATCCCGATGGCCACGCAGCACTTAAGAGCACTAATACCGTATCCTACGTGACATCATCTCCACTATGACTGGAGTGATACTTCCGTCTTGACATCACACCCAATACTCTACGAATCTCAATATACCCAGTATTGGCGTACACAGAACCAGTTAAAGCCCTGGACGACCTTTACCAAGGTATATTGATTGTCGTAAGTATTAGCGGTGCAAGTCTCAGGTTAAGACCAAATACACCTACCCTGATTTCGGACTCCCATAGACACATAGTCATACTACTAATGGGATTCCGAGGGGGTCTATCCAGAGCGAAGTTGTTTCCCGTACTATCGGTGAAACACAACCTCCTACTACACTTGCATAAGTATCCAATACTTAAATATATGAGAACTATGCCCGTTATGCCCTCACAACGTGCACAAGTGCAATACTAGTCTTTTACGCATTATCGATGTCCAATCTCGATAATACTCTGACTAGGGATATTTAATGATTAATCTTTTGTGGACTGATACTGTCTCATATCATTCTCAATCCAGGAACTAATCATAGAGACCTCCTATCATTTATATATCTAAGGTGATCTAATCACAAATGATAAGATAGCAATCTCCTTTGTCACATAGTTAATTTGTACAACAACACCATGATCTGTACAAATAGTGACCCTATGGGTCATAATTATCCAACAGTAATCACAGAGTATGATCAAGACATCTCGGTTGGTTAGACCCACTGATCCAATTCTCCAAGACAAAATCATCGAGTTGGCTTACTTAAGGATTAAGCTGCGAAAGAGCCTTGGCGCACACACACTAGGAGTCTAGTCCAAATCACTCATGCAGACGATCGGATTTGAGTGTATTAAATACTTTAAAGGTTCGCTGGTTTTGACACGAAGCATCTGTTGAGGATGAAAAAATGTTTAAGCCATCAGGATTATCTCATGAGAGGCAATACTGTTCGACAGTTATGACTATAGCGTCACTATTTGTAAAAGATATTGTGGTTTTTGTACAAATTAATTATGTAGCAATGAAATTGCCTTTTACCATTTTGTAATTTATTTACTTTGATATATAAATGGTGAAAGTCCTTATGATTAGTTCGAGATTGAGATGACATGAGACAATATCAATCCATAAAGGTTTAATCATTAAACATCCCTAGTCGTAGTGTTATCGAGATTGGACATCGATAATGCGGAATAGACTAGTATTGCACTTGTGCGTGTTATGGAAGCGTAACAACATAGTTCTCATATATTTAAGTATTGGATACTTATGCAAGTGCGATAGGAGGTTGTGTTTTACCGATGGTACGGAAAATAGCTTCGCTCTGGATAGACCCCGTGGAATCCCATTGGTAGTATGTCTATGTGTCTAATCCGCTTCAGGGTAGGTGTATTTGGTCTTAACCTGAGACTTTCATCGCTAGTACTTGCGACAATCAATACGCTTTGGTTTTGGTCGTCCAGGACTTTAACAGGTTCTGTGTACGCCTCTTCTGGGTTTATTGAGAATCGTAGTGTATTGGGTGTGATGTCAAGACGGAAGTATCACTTCAGTCATATGGAGATGATGATCACACAGGGATACATAACTGGTTATCTAAAGTGTTCCAACCATCAGGATAATATGACTAGGTCATGCTTACCCAATTAAAAGAGACTAGTTGCTAGTAATCCGATATGTGCTTCGTATGGGGCAGTCACTATTCCAGCCCCAAGCCTTGCACGTGACATCAGATACTAGATCGCAATACACAATACTACGTATAATACGCCTGATATAGATCGTACATCCCATTTGCAGAAGCTTTGGAACAAATGCCCAGCTATACCAAATTCATGAAAGACATTCTTTCACGAAAACGGAGATTGGGAGATTATGAGACAGTAGCATTATCAGAAGAATGCAGCACCATCATTCAGAGAAAACTTCCCCCAAAGTTGAAGGATCTTGGAAGTTTCACCATTCCTTGCATCATAGGAGAACATAACTTTGGTAAGGCTTTATGTGATTTAGGTGCAAGTGTTAATTGGAGAAGTGACCGGCGTAAACACACACGTATAACGCAAGCGCACGTATCGTTCAAGTAGTATAAAAATATCGATCCCACGAGGACTTAATATCTAATCTATTAATTTTATGAGGTCAAATGATTACTAGTATATAACAGGTTGATTGATTGATTTGAAATGGTGACGATTCTAAATTTAAAAGCAAGTAAATAAAATTGTCGAAAATAGGTTTTAAGAAAATTCAATATTAAAAACTATCTAGGGTTGTGATTTCTTCCAATATCATTTAAAGATGAAGTGATTATCTTAAAATTGGGTAATATATTGATTTATTAACCTGGAACACTAAATTATGTGTAAGCCTCTGTCGATGGTCAGACACAAATACCTAGTTTAACCCAATTGAACCATATGTCTATGTCAACCAAATTATCTGGATTCATTAAGTTTAAGTCCCAATTATGGCTACCCCCGCCCGACAGGTATATTCCTATCCTGTAAGGAAATCTATTAAAGGGTTATCTATCCTCAAGGAAGATCGTGGGCTATTGAGTCTAAGGCTGAAACCTAAAATCCCTATGTCTAGTTCATTTTAGATTTACCAGATCAATTTTATTAATGGCCAATTAATGAAAAAGCATTAAGTTTAAGACTCAATAAATAAATCTTTATATTACCCAAGCTATAATCTAACCCTTATAAAACGGTGATATTTGATTTCATCCCAGATAACTAATTTAGTTACAACACATAACTAGGGCTAGTAAAAACTTGAAAATAAAAGACATAAAGTAAAAATGCGGTAAAGTAAATACTGAAAAGTAAATTACAATAAAATAAAATGCTAAGGTAAAAGGAATTACTTTTACTACTACTAATTTAGATAATCTCCCAGAAAATAATATATAAACTTGTGATTATTACCAACCGACCAATCTGGCGGTATCCATTTTTAAGTTAAATTAAGTCCAACCAGCCATAAAGGCGGAACCAAAATAAACCAGCCATAAAGGTGGAAAAGGAATTAAATTTACCAACCGACCAATCTGGCGGTATCCTTTCTTAATCAGGTTTAACCAAGTTGAATTGATTTACCAACCGACCAATATAGCGGTATCCCTTTTTAAGTCAAATTTTAAATAGTAAATATATTATTTTTAAGGGAGATTAATCTAAATAGCAATAGTAAAAGAATTACCTTTCACCCTATCATAGGGAAGTTACCTCCTCATAGTGAATAGTAAAAACTGTAAAAAGTAAAGAAAGTAAATTACTATTATTGCACAAAGTAATTAAAATTATTACAAAACTAAAAACTAAAAATTAAAAGAAACTTAGAGAGAGAAGAACTCCCTAATTACAAAGAAGAAGTGAGAGAAAATGGTACACTGAAATCTGAAATTTCGCGCTCTATTTATAGGCAAAAAATTCGGTTTCTGGCGTCGCGACGCTTAAGGATCTGGCGTCGCGACGCTGGAATAGTGATACGTGGCACAATGACAGCTTGGCACGTAGCGATTCGGATAAGAGGATAAGGTCGACACGTGTCATGGCGGCTGGAACTCAATTATGAAGCTGACGTCATTGATGACGTGGCACTATTCATGACATCATTGGTGATGTGGCACTGTTCATGACATCATTGGTGACGTCATGATGATGTGGCATGCGCACGTTAGCATATCGGCTGTGATGGTGACACGTGGCACGAAACACGTTAGCAAAGTCAAACTTCTCAAATTCTGACTCGTTGACCCGGTGCACGTTAGCAGACTCCGGTGCATGTTAGCAAATCCGGTGCATGCTGGGCGTCGCGACGCTATAGGCTTCAGCGTCGCGACGCTGAAAAGATGATTTTGCCCTTTTTGTCCAGTTTTTCCTGTTTTGCTCCAATTCACCTCCAGAATGTCCTGAAACTTTATTTATCTACAAAATAACACAAAACACATCAAAATATTCACAAAACTCAAGAAACTATACAAAATATAAGGTTCAATGAGTTGGAAATAGTGATATAAATACCACTCATCACACCCCCAAACCTAACATTTTGCTAGTCCTCGAGCAAAACATAGAATAAAATAACATAATAAAATTTAACTAAGCCATTTTCGTAGGGATCACGGTTGCATTTAGCGTATGCAACAAGCCTTTAAACCCCTAGGTGTCCCTAGTGGACGAGTTGAAGTCTCGTGAGGGTTTACAGCAATGATACCCACAAACATTTTACAAAAGTAAAAAGTTAGTAAAACTAATGCACACAAAAACAAAAAGACAAGCGAAAAGAGAATAAAGAAGTTAATGACTAATCAGGTGAAACTTCTACTCCAAGTTACTAGTTGTTTTGTTTCATTCTAAATTACTGAATAAGTAAATTCTCCGATTATTTTTACCATTCTTCATATACACAGCCAACAAAATATTAATCAACTCATTTTTGCCCACAACAGTCATAAGCGCAGTTGATAAGAGAGTAATATTTTTGTCCTAAAGTTCTATCAGATTTCACACCTTTTTGTAGCAATGGAATAATTTTTCTGATTTTTCTGATTTTTTTTTTCTTTTTTTGATTTTTCTCTATTTTTTATTTATATACAATACCTTCCGTCTATGTAGCGAGCTTTGGGTCGGTGGCTCCCAAATCATTTGGCTTTAGGGCACCAGGTGTTAAGACACCCCTACGGACTTAATTACCCAGACTTCAGATATATATATTTTTGCAGCATCTTTGATCCATGTAGCGAGCTTTGGGCCAGTGACTCCCAAACTAGTTGGCTTTAGGGCACTAGGTGTTAAAACACCCTTACACACTTAATAACCCGGATCTCGGACGTTTTTTTTTTTTTTTACTCCATTACTTTTTTGAGATGTTTCCTCCAATTAAACTAGAGCACTGAATATTACAAACTTTTCAATTTTAGCTCATGTCCGTATGTTACTATATATGTTGATAATATCTGTCAACTGAGCATATGAAGATTCATTTTAGTCAATTTTATGGAGAATTCACAAATTAAATAATTCAAAAGGAAATAAACAAAAATTAACTTGTTTCGAAATAAATGGTTTGAGATACGTATCAAGAGTGGGAACTCCTTACTCAGCTACCTCTCACCAATTTCACCTTTTTAGTCAAAATAAAAACACAAAAACACAAAATATTTTTGTAATTTTTGAAAATTTTTCAATTTTTTTGTATTTTTCGAAAAATTTTGGACTAAAAACAACATACAAACTAAAAACAAGGTACTAATCAACTAATTCCCTCCCCCAAACCTAAATGAGACATTTTCCCCAATGTTTTAAACAGTAAAAGGAGAGTTAAGAAGATAATACCTGGTTCGCTGAAAATTTACAGGAATTTAAAGGTTAAGATCCAGATTAACACGACGCCTCTTACCACGATCGTCCTCAGACCAATTTATCTTTGAAATGATAGGGTCAACTTGTGGTTCATAGGCTATGAGTTGGTCTATTAGATCCGGAGCAAGTCTGGCAGTAAAGAGGAGTTCTTTCATAGGTTTTGATACGAACCCATTTCTCCGAGCATCATCAAGAAACACACAAAGAAAATCATAGAATCCATCAACGTTGAGCAGTCCAAGCGGTTTCTGGTGTATGTTCAGGTTCGCCCATGATAAAACTATAAAAATTTCCTCCAATGTGCCCAAGCCACCTGGCAAAGCAATAAAAGCATCAGCACGGTTAATCATTTCTACCAGTCGTTCAGACATACCTGACACGATCAGTTCCTCGTCGTTTGATGATCCAATAAGATTTGACTCTGCCAAAGGTTTTGGGATGATTCCAAAAACATTATTGCCTCCTTCATGTACAGCCTTTGAAACGATCCCCATAAGTCCAAGATTTCCTCCGCCGTATATTAAGTGCATATTCCTTGCAGCTAAGACTCGCCCCAATTCTTGTGCTGCTTCTACGTATTGTGGTTTAGTTCCAACACTACTACCGCAAAACACACAGATGTTTTCAATTCGTCTTATTGAAGTGGCTTCCATTTTTTATGTATTTCTTTCTCAACTCTGGATGCCTTCAAAAGTGCAATGACGGGCTGAATTTATAGTACCTGAAAAATGGTGAGTATTAATAGCACAAGTATCTTCCAGAGGACGATTAGTAACGAATTAATATCGTGATAGTCAAAAAGGTCTGGATCCTATCGGAGAAAAATAAAAGAAAACATCAAAACAAATCACAATTATTAAGAAAAGACAAAGAGATATAATATTTACAAGAAAAGTAACGGCTTGATTGACGTCTATGCGTCAGGGACAAGCTTCCCATCCAATTTTCTTATAAATTGGCAAACAGGGTCTTTTTGAGTCAAATTCCCGAGACTTAACAGTTGTCTTTCCTTTTGGAATTGTGTATGTAATTTGCGAATGGCTATATTAACATATCCACTGGGATGCGTCTCAAGAGTTAAAGATATATCATCTAAAGACTCCTTACTCAAGCCATCCCTAATGAATCTAATTTTGTCTTCGCGATTATCAGACACCATTCCCAAAGAACGACAACGAGTGTTGCAATTAAATCGTGCACATTTGAAACAAACACCCATTTGCTTAGCTCTACGTTTCTTTGCATAGGTGCTTCTTCCAAAACCAGGCAGATGTGAAATAAAAGAGTCAGAAGACTCACCTGCCAATCAGACTCGTGCTTCAATTACCCAACAAATGTCATTAGGAATACCTTTGATCATCAGTAGTCTCATCCGTTCCAAGCGAGCTTTGTAAACTTTCATCAGAGATTTTTGAGGGAGAGAAGGAAATTGCTTGTGAAGATTTGCGAGAGCTTCTTCCATCGTGAAATGACTAAACCTGCAAAAAAAACTAAACACACCAAATTAAATCACACCAAATCACAATATATACAAAAATTGCATGGGTTGCCTCCCTGCGAGCGCTAAGTTTAAAGTCGTCAGCCAGACTTGGCTTCTCAAATGTTAAGCTGGATCTGAAAGTGTAACACTTTCTTTTTGTCGCTCAAATGATTCTCCCCAGTAGTGCTTGACACGCTTGTTTTTAACCTTGAAAGTTTTGTTAGCGTCAGGATCATGTATCTCAACGGCTCTATTTGGTAAAACCTTGGTGATCACAAATGGACCTGACCACCGTGATTTTGGCTTCCATGGGAAGAATTTCACCCTTGATTTGTTTAACAATACCTTCTGCCCTAGTTCCAGTTGTATGCGCACTAACTTCTCATCATGTCTTTTCTTGCCATTTTCTTTGTACAATTTGGCATCTTCAAAAGGCTGATTGTGAAATTCCTCCAATTCGTTGAGCTAGTGGAACTTTTTCTCTTCTGTTGCTTGTAGTGCAAGAATTGGCTCTTTCAGTGCAAAATACGCTTTATCTTTAGGCTCCACAGGCAATTGACATGTTTTAAGTTTGTCAGTAGAACTTTGTCTTTCATCAGAGTTCTGAATGGTACTGTGTATCACATCAAGTCTGAAACATTCCTCCTTCTTTTCATCATCTGGGAAATTCATGGCCTTGAAAACATTGAATGTTACTTCTTGGTCTTGTACCCTCATGGTTAATTCTCTTTTTTGTACATCAATAATGGTTCGACCTGTAGCCAAGAATGGTCTCCCAAGGATGATTGGCACGTCTGCGTCTTCCTCCATATCAAGGACAATAAAATCTGCTGGGAAAATGAATTTGTCAACCTTGACCAACACATCCTCAACTACGCCTCTTGGAAATACGAGCGTTCTATCAGCAAGTTGCAGTGAGACTGAAGTTGGCACTGTTTCTCCAATCTGTAATTTCCTGAAAATAGAAAAAGGCATCAAGTTAACACTCGCACCTAAATCACACAAAGCCTTACCAAAGTTATGTTCTCCTATGACGCAAGGAACAGTGAAACTGCCAGGATCTTTCAACTTCGGGGGAAGTTTCCTCTGAATGATAGCACTGCATTCTTCTGTTAATGCCACTGTCTCGTAATCTCCCAATCTCCGTTTTTTGTGAAAGAATATCTTTCATGAATTTGGCATAGGTGGGCATTTGTTCCAACGCTTCTGCAAATGGAATGTTGATATGCAGCTTTTTGAAGATCTCCAGGAACCGGGAAAATTTCTTGTCCAATTTATTCTTCTGAAGACGTTGAGGAAAAGGTGGAGGTGGATTGATCTGTTCTTTTTCCTTTGCTTCTTTTTCCTCCATTTGTTGCTTTGTTTCTTTTGGAACTTCCTCAGCAGTTGTTTTGGCTCCAACATCTTTGTTGATTTCAGTACCGCTCTTTAACATGATGGCATGACATTGTTCCTTCCCCATGTTTCTTGGATTAGGCTCTGTGTTGCTAGGAAGGGTACCTGGCGGTCTGTAACTCTGAGCATTTGCCAGTTGTCCCATTTGATTCTCCAGTGCTTTAATAGAAGCGGATTGACTTTGAATTAATGTTGTTTGGGATTGAAACATAGCATCGTATTTTGCTTCTTGCTTTTTGAACATCTCTGCAAACCATTCTTTCATTTCTGGTTCTTTTTCATGCTCCTAGCCTTTGTTCTATTGCTGGAATTCAAGTGGTGGATAGTTCTGATGTTGGCCTGAATTATTACTCCATGATAAATTAGGATGATTCCTCCACCCTGGGTTGTAGGTGTTGGAATATGGATTGTTCCCCTGTCTGTTGAAATTGTTGACATAATTCACCGTCTCTTCATGTTGGTTTGGTTCTGGTGCTCATCCATATGGTGAACTTGTGGATCCAGTGATGTTCACAACTTGCGTGCTAAGTGTTTCTAGACATTTGCATATCTGATCCAGCCTGGTATTCACTGTTGTGTTTGCTCAAACTTCATAAATTCCTGCAATTCTTTGGATCATGCTCCTTTCTGTTGGCCACAAGGAATTGTTGTTGGCCATTTCTTCGATTAGGTCCCAGGCTTGATCTTCTCCTTTTGCCATCAAGGCTCCTCCAGCAGCAGCATCGATTGTGGTTCTCATTATTCCAGAAAGTCCATTATAGAATGTTTGGACTTGAAGCCATTTTGGAATCTCATGGTGAGGACATTTCCGGAGTAAATCTTTATACCTTTCCCAAGCTTCGCAGAGGGATTCTGAATCTTGTTGTACAAAGGATGTGATGTCATTCCTCAGTTTTCCGGTTCTGGCTGGTGGAAAGTACTTTGCAAGAAATTTGGTGGCTAAAGTGTTCCAAGTTGTGATAGAACCTACTGGTAGTGAATGTAGCCAAGCTTTAGCTCTGTCCTTCAAGGAATATGGAAAAACTCACAGTCTCATTGCTTCTTCTGATGCTCTGTTGTAGTTAAAAGTGCCGTAAACTTCCAGTAGTTGCTGATGTGGGATTAGGATCTTCAGTTGCATTCCCCCCGAACTGAACTGACTGCTGAATCATCTGAATGCATGTTTTGATGTCACACGCATTTGCTGGTAAGGGAGGAAGTACAATACAGGAAATGAGTCTGTCAACCACCGGAATGGTTCTGTCTCGAACGGGAATTGGTGGTGCAACGTTCAAAGGTTCAGGTTCCATGTTGACTAAAGCTTCTTGGCCTTCTCGCCTTTCCCTTCTCAACTGTCTGATGGTTCTTTCAATTTCTGGGTCAAGCGATCGGAGTTCAAAGCTTCTGGTTCGTCTCATGTAGTTTCTGAGAACCTGAAACACAAGAAAACAACGATAATAAGTAAAAAGAAATTAGATACAAGTAACAGTATCTAACCCATAAACTAATAGTAAAAGATAAATAAGTCCCCGGCAACGGCGCCAAAAACTTGACCGGCGTAAACACACACGTATAACCAAGCGCACGTATCGTTCAAGTAGTATAAAAATATCGATCCCACGAGGACTTAATATCTAATCTATTAATTTTATGAGGTCAAATGATTACTAGTATATAACAGGTTGATTGATTGATTTGAAATGGTGACGATTCTAAATTTAAAAGCAAGTAAATAAAATTGTCGAAAATAGGTTTTAAGAAAATTCAATATTAAAAACTATCTAGGGTTGTGATTTCTTCCAATATCTTTAAAGATGAAGTGATTATCTTAAAGTTGGGTAATATATTGATTTATTAACCTGGAACACTAAATTATGTGTAAGCCTCTGTCGATGGTCAGACACAAACCTAGTTTAACCCAATTGAACCATATGTCTATGTCAACCAAATTATCTGGATTCATTAAGTTTAAGTCCAATTATGGCTACCCCCGCCCGACAGGTATATTCCTATCCTGTAAGGAAATCTATTAAAGGGTTATCTATCCTCAAGGAAGATCGTGGGCTATTGAGTCTAAGGCTGAAACCTAAAATCCCTATGTCTAGTTCATTTTAGATTTACCAGATCAATTTTATTAATGGCCAATTAATGAAAAAACATTAAGTTTAAGACTCAATAAATAAATCTTTATATTACCCAAGCTATAATCTAACCCTTATAAAACGGTGATATTGGATTTCATCCCAGATAACTAATTTAGTTACAACACATAACTAGGGCTAGTAAAAACTTGAAAATAAAAGACATAAAGTAAAAATGCGGTAAAGTAAATACTGAAAAGTAAATTACAATAAAATAAAATGCTAAGGTAAAAGGAATTACTTTTACTACTACTAATTTAGATAATCTCCCAGAAAATAATATATAAACTTGTGATTATTACCAACCGACCAATCTGGCGGTATCCATTTTTAAGTTAAATTAAGTCCAACCAGCCATAAAGGCGGAACCAAAATAAACCAGCCATAAAGGCGGAAAATGAATTAAATTTACCAACCGACCAATCTGGCGGTATCCTTTCTTAATCAGGTTTAACCAAGTTGAATTGATTTACCAACCGACCAATATAGCGATATCCCTTTTTAAGTCAAATTTTAAATAGTAAATATATTATTTTTAAGGGAGATTAATCTAAATAGCAATAGTAAAAGAATTACCTTTCACCCTAGCATAGGGAAGTTACCTCCTCATAGTGAATAGTAAAAACTGTAAAAAGTAAAGAAAGTAAATTACTATTATTGCACAAAGTAATTAAAATTATTACAAAACTAAAAACTAAAAATTAAAAGAAACTTAGAGAGAGAAGAACTCCCTAATTACAAAGAAGAAGTGAGAGAAAATGGTACACTGAAATCTGAAATTTCGCGCTCTATTTATAGGCAAAAAATTTGGTTTATGGCGTCGCGACGCTTAAGGATCTGGCGTCGCGACGCTGGAATAGTGATACGTGGCACAATGACAGCTTGGCACGTAGCGATTCGGATAAGAGGATAAGGTCGACACGTGTCATGGCGGCTGGAACTCAATTATGAAGCTGACGTCATTGATGACGTGGCACTATTCATGACATCATTGGTGACGTGGCACTGATGTGGCATGCGCATGTTAGCATTGATGAGCGGAAAATATATCAATATTTACCGCCCCTTTTACTTAATATTTTGTTTAGTTTCTCGGGTTTGATGAACGTTTTGATATGTTTTATTTTATTTTGCAGATACAATAATATCGGGACTCAATGAAATCATTTAGGACGAAATGTGTGTCAATTAAGGGCAATTATTGGACTTGATATATTAATTTTGGAGATTGGAAACTTGAAAGGGCGTTTTGACAAAGTGCAGTTTTGGAAATTCCAATTTTACGCATCTATCGTATTTTGGGCATAACCTTTTACTCAGATATCGGATTGAGCTGATTTAAGTGTCAGATTAAACAAGACTCAAAGAGCTACAACTTTGAAAGAGAAAATAGTTTCTAATTCCGATTATTTCATGACCGAAATTGATGAACCATCCAGAAGTATGTGGTGTGTAATTATTAAAGTCATTATCAATCATTTTCAAAGCAAAATATAAATTAATAAATAATTAATAAAAATTATCAAATCACCACCAAACAAGATAAGAAATTAGTGGAGAAATTATGGATTGGGTGGAGTAATTAGTGGAGAGATTAATAATGGATTTGGTGGAGAATTTGATGGATGATTTGATGGAGGTAAAATTTTGCCTATAAATACCAAGCCATTTCATTTGTAAAATTCATACTTTCTTCTTTGAAATTCCTTAAGAATAAATAAGAGGATTGTATCTAGTTTATTTATTTTCAGTTTTTAGTAATTAATTTTCGCTTTCGCACTTTCTTTTCTTTACTTTTCAGTTTTTACTTTCCGCAATTTACTTTTACGCACAAACATTTTCTTTCTTTACTTTTTCAGTTTTTATTTTTCAAGTAATGAGGAGGTAATTCCCCCTTGCTGGGGTGAAAGGTAAAGCTTTTATTATTGCTATTTAGATTAATCTCCCTTAATTATAATATATAAACTATTTAAAACCTGACTTAATGAGGATACCGCTATATTGGCCGGTTGGTAATTAATTATAAATTGGTTTTAATCTGACTAAGTATGGATACCGCCTGGTTGGTCGGTTGGTAATTAATTATTAATTTGACTTAATCAGGATACCGCCTATATGGCTGGTTGGTAATTATCACGCAAAGTTAATATATTATATTAAGGGAGATATCTAAAATAGTAGTAATAAAAGTTGATCCTCTAACCCCAGCATTTTCTTTTATTGTACTTTTACTTTATTTACTTTTAGCAATTTACTTTCAGTAATTTTCTTTTACTTTTTTTTTACTTTTACTTTTCATTTTTTTAATTTTCAGCAATTTACTTTTCAGTATTTAATTTTCAGTATTTACTTTATGTCTTTTATTTTATTTAAGTTTTTACTAGCCCTAGTTATGTGTTAGTTATCTGGGGTTGTGATGAATTCTAATATCACCGGTTTATAAGGATTATTTTATAGTTTGGGTAATTTAAAGGTTTACTTATTAAGTTTTAAGCTTAATGCTTCTTGTTGTCTGATCACCAATAAGATTGATGTGGTAAATCTAAAATGAACTAGACATAGGGATTTTAGGTTTCAGCCTTAGACTTAATAGCCCACGATCTTCCTTGAGGATAGATAACCTTTAATAGATTTCCTTACAGGATAGACATATACCTGTCGGGCGGGGGTAACCATAATTGGAACTTAAACTTAATGAATCCAGATAATTTGGTTGACATGGACATATGGTTCAATTGGGTTAAACTCGGTATTTGCGTCTGACCATCGACAGAGGCTTTTGCATAATTTAGTGTTCCAGGTTAGTAAATTGATTTATTACACAAACATAAAATAATCACTTCATCTTTTAAAAGATATTAGAATGATTCACAACCCTATATCTTTGTGTCTTTTGTTATTTTCCTTATTATTTTCTTTTATCTTTTTATTTATTTAATTATTTTGCAAAACTACAATCAACCAAATCAATCAAGCAATCATTCTCTTCACCCTCAATTAGATATTTGTAAATAAATAGATTCAATAATTAATAACAACAATAGGAATTCAGTCCTCGTGGGATCGATATTTTTATACTACTTGAACAATACGTGCGCTTGTGTTATACGTGTGTGTTTACGTCGGTCAAGCATATCGGCTGTGATGGTGACACGTGGCACGGCGCACGTTAGCAAAGTCAAACTTCTCAAATTCTGACCCGTTGACCCGGTGCACGTTAGCAGACTCCGGTGTATGTTAGCAAATCCGGCGCATGCTGGGCGTCGCGACGGTATAGGCTTCAGCGTCGCGACGCTGAAAAGACGATTTTGCCCTTTTTGTCCAATTTTTCCTGTTTTGCTCCAATTCACCTCCAGAATGTCCTGAAACTTTATTTATCTACAAAATAACACAAAACACATCAAAATATTCACAAAAATCAAGAAACTATACAAAATATAAGGTTCAATGAGTGGGAAATAGTGATATAAATACCACTCATCAAGAAGCAATGCCTACCTCAGTCTCACTGCAACTTGCTGATCGAATGCTCGTATTTCCGAGAGGAGTCATTGAAGATGTGGTAGTCAAAGTTGATAAACTCATTCTCCCAGCAGACTTCATTATCCTTGACATGGATGAAGACAAAGATGTACCAATCATCCTTGGGAGACCATTCTTAGCAACATGTCGAACTGTGATTGATGTACAAAAAGGAGAACTGACCATGAAAGTTCAGGACCAAGAAGTTACCTTCAATGTTTTCAAAGCTATGAAATTCCCGAGTGAAGAAAAAGAGGAAGAATGTTTCAGAATTGATGTTGTTGATAGTATCATTCATGATACTGATACAGTTCCTACGGATAAACTTGAAGCTTGCATCACCAACATGACTGAAACTGAGTTAGATGCTGAAATTATGGAATGCATCAACTATCTTGACAAGCCATTTCGTTTCAAAGTGACACAACCAATTGAAAGTTTGGAACTACCAAAGAAAGACTGGATCAAACCTTCGATTAAAGTACCACCATAGTTGGAACTGAAGTTACTTTCGAGTCACCTCAGGTATGTATTTCTTGGAAACTCTTCTGAATTACCTGTTATTATTTCATCTTCACTAACATTGGAACATGAAGAAAAGTTGTTGAGAGTGTTACGAGAGCACAAGAAAGCCATTGGCTGGACTATAGCAGATATTCGAGGCATTAGTCCATCATTTTATATGCACAAGATCTTGATGAACGATGAGTACAAACCCACAGTGGAACATCAACGGAGACTTAATCCAATCATGAAGGAAGTCGTGAAGAAATAAATCATCAAATGGTTGGATGCTGGCATCATTTACCCCATCTCAAGCAGTAGTTGGGTGAGTCCTATGCAGTGTATGTCGGAGAAAAGAGGAATTACTGTGATTACCAATGAAAAGAATGAGCTAAGCCCAACAAGAACGGTGACTGGATGGAGAGTATGTATGGATTACAGGAAGCTGAACAAAGCCACGAGGAAGGATCATTTTCCGCTGCCATTCATTGATCAGATGATGGAAAAATTGGCAGGACATAAGTTCTATTGCTTTCTGGATAGATATTTAGGATACAATCAGATTGCCATCGCCCCAGAAGATCAGGAGAAAACCACATTTACATGTCCCTATGGTACTTTTGCTTTCTGTAGGATGCCATTTGGATTATGTAATGCCCCTGCCACATTTCAGCGTTGCATGATGGCCATCTTCTCAGACATGCTGGAGCAGAGTATTGAGGTTTTCATGGATGAATTTTCTGTGTTTGGAGATTCTTTTGATCATTGTTTGCAAAATCTGGAACAGGTGTTACAAAGGTGTGAAGATACAAACCTGATACTCAATTGGGAGAAATGCCACTTTTTGGTGCAGGAAGGCATTGTTCTTGGACACCGGATCTCACAAAAGGGAATTGAGGTAGATAAAGCAAAGATAGAGACAATTGAAAAACTACCTCCACCAACATCAGTCAAAGGAATTCGGAGTTTTCTTGGACATGCAGGATTTTACAGGAGATTTACCAAAGACTTTTCCAAAATTGCAAAACCTCTTTGCAATCTTCTGGAAAAGGATGTGTCATTCAACTTCACCAAAGAATGCCAGGAAGCTTTTGAGATCTTAAAACAGAAGCTGGTCTCTGCTCCCATCATAGTAGCACCAGATTGGACCCTTCCATTTGAGGTAATGTGTGATGCTAGTGTTTTTACTGTAGGTGCAATTTTGGGACAACGCAAAGGAAAGATATTCCACACCATTTACTACTTCAGTAGAACTTTGAATGAAGCTCAACTCAACTACACAACCACTAAAAATGAGTTGCTTGCAGTTGTGTTCGCTTTTGACAAATTCCGCTCTTATCTGTTGGGTCCCAAAGTGGTGGTCTACACAGATCATTCAGCAATCAAGTACTTGATCACGAAGAAATATGCCAAACCCAGATTGATCCGTTGGATACTTCTTCCGCAAGAATTCGATGTGGAGATCATAGATAGGAAAGGAACAGAAAACCAAGTGGCAGATCATCTATCAAGGCTAGAGAATGGAGAAACAGCTGGCAAAGAACTGTCAATCAAAGAAACTTTTCCAGATGAACAACTGTTTGCCATAAAACAGCAGGAAGTCCCTTGGTATGCTGACTATGTCAACTATATAGTATCAGGAAAATGGCCATTGGAATGGACAACTCAGTAACAGAAGAAATTCTTCAAAGAAGTCAAGCATTATGTTTGGGATGAACCGTACATGTTCAAGCGATGTGCTGATCAATTAATGAGACGATGTGTTCCACATGAAGAGGTCAACAATGTTTTGCAGCACTGTCATTCATCACCATACGGTGGACACTTCAGCGGGAATAAAACTACAACTAAAGTCCTTCAATCAGGTTTGTTCTGGCCCACTTTTTTTAAAGATGCTCACTTGTTTGTTCTTCAATGTGACAGGTTTCATAGAATGGGGAATATTTCGAGGAAAAATGAAGGACCGTTGCAAAATATTATGGAAGTGGAGTTATTCGATGTGTGGGGAATTGATTTCATGGGACCCTTTGTTCCATCATTCGGAAACCTGTACATCTTGGTTGCTGTAGACTACGTCTCAAAATTGGTTGAAGCAATTGCACTACCATCCAATGATTCAAAAGTGGTGATCAAATTCTTGAAAAAGAATATTTTCACTCGGTTCGGAACACCTCGGGCAATTATCAGTGATGATGGCACACATTTCTGCAACAGATATTTTGATGCACTCCTATCCAAATACAGAGTTACTCACAAGATTTCTACAGCCTACCATCCACAGTCAAATGGGCAAGTTGAAGTTACAAACAAATAAATCAAAAGAATCTTGGAGAGAACTGTTGGATCAACAAGGAGGGACTGGTCTACAAAACTGGATGATGCATTATGGGCCTACCGTACAGCTTACAAGACACCTATTGGTATGTCCCATATCGATTGGTGTTTGGGAAAGCATGCCATCTGCCAGTTGAGCTTGAACACAAGGCGTACTGGGCACTGAAGAAGTTGAATATTGATCCACAAACTGCAGGAAAGAAAAGACTTCACCAACTCAATGAATTGGAGGAATTTTGCCTACAAGGTTATGAGAATGCCAAATTGTACAAGGAAAAGACCAAGAAATGGCATGGCCTAAAAATAGTGCACAGACATTTGAAACCAAGGCAAAAGGTGTTGTTATACAATTCGAGGTTGAAACTTTTCCCTGGAAAGTTGAAATCAAGGTAGTCAGGTCAATTTGTGATCACTCAGGTTTTACCATATAGAACTGTTGAGTTACTGGATCCCAACACCAACAACACATTCAAGGTTAACAATCAGCGTGTCAAGCACTACTGGGGAGAACCGTTGGAGCGACAAAAAGAAAGTGTCACACTTTCAGATTCAGCATAACGTTCGAGAAGTCACATCTAGTTGACGACATTAAACTTAGCGCTAGCATGGAGGCAACCCATGCAAGTTTTGTATATATTGCAATTTGGTGTGATTTATTTTGTGTGTTTAGTTTTTTTTGGTTAAGACATTTCAGGATGGAAGAAGTTCTCGCAAATCTTCACAAGTATTTTCCTTCTCTCCCTCAAAAATCTCTTATGAAAGTTTACAAAGCTCGCTTGGAACGAATGAGACTACTAATGATCAAAGGTATTCCTACTGATATTTGTTGGGTAATCGAAGCACGAGTGCGTTTAGCATGTGAGTATTCTGAGACTTGTAGTTCTTATTTACCTGGTTTTGGAAGAAGCACCTATGCAAAGAAACGTAGAGCTAAGAAAATGGGTCTTTGTTTCAAATGTGCGCGCTGAAATTTTAATACTCATTGTCATTCTTTAGGAATGGTGTCTGATAATCGTGAAGATAAAATTAAATTCATTAGGGATGGCTTGAGTATGGAGTCTGTAGGTGATATATCTTCGACTCTTGAGACGCGTCCCAGTGGATATGTTCATGTAGCCATTCAAAAATTACATACACAATTCCAAAAAGAAAGACAACAGTTAAGTCTTGGGAATCTGACTCAGAAATACCCTGTTTGCCAATTTATAAGAAAATTGGATAGGAAGCTTGTCCCTGACGCATAGATGTCAATCAAGCCGCTACTTTTCTTGTACATATTATATCTCTTTGTCTTTTCCTAATAAATGTGATTTGTTTTGTTTTTTTTCTTTTATTTTCTCCGACAAGATCCAGACCTTTTTTTCTATCATGATTTATTTTAAACGTTCATCTAATAATTGTCATTTGGCAGGTACTAGTGCTATTATTACTCACCCTTTTCAGGTTCTATAAATTCAGCTCTACATTTCTCTCTTCGACAAAACCATATCTACATCCAAATAAGAGAGAAAATGGAAGCAACATCACATAAGCAAATCAAACGAATTTGTGTTTTCTGTTGATCCAATTCTGGGAATAAACCAGAATTCATTGAGGCTGCAAAGGAATTGGGGCGAGTCGTAGCAGAGAGAAATATACACCTAGTTTATGGTGGTGGCAATCTTGGATTGATGGGAACCATTTCAAAAGCCGTTCAGGATGGTGGCGGTCATGTTTTGGGAATCATTCCAAAAACTTTGGCGGACGAACACTTAATCGGACAAATAAGTGGAGATGAGCGCATTGTATCAAGTATGTCTGAACATCTCCTTGAAATGGTCAATACTGCTGATGCATTTATTGCTTTACCAGGTGGGCTCGGAACATTTGAAGAGATATTAACTGGCATCATGGGCACATTTGAATATTCATCGGAAGCCCATTGAATTACTTAACATTGAGTAGTTCTTCGATTTTCTGTTTGTATTTCTTACGGAAGCCAAGAGACATGAGTTCATCACAAAATCAGTACAAGATATTTTCCTGACAGCAACTAAAGTCGAGGAATTAATTGATCTAATCATAGCCTTTTAACCAAAAATCGACCCCATTCTTTCCAAGTTGAACTGGTCAGATAGCGATCGAGGTAAGAAGCGTAAATTGGACATAGATCTTAATCGGTAAATTTTTTATGTTAGAAAACCAGGTACTATCTTCTAAACTCTTCTTCTACTGTTTAAGACATTGTGGACAATGTCTCATTTAGGTTTGTGGGTGAGGAATAGTTAATAGTATCTTGTTTTTGTATTGTGTTTTTTTTAGTCCAAAATTTTTCGAAAAATACAAAAAAATTGAAAATTTTTCAAAAATTACAAAAACATTTTGCATTTATTTGACTAATCAAAGGTGAAATTGGTAAGAAATAGATGTGTAAGGAATCCTCACTCCTGATACGTATTTCAAACCCATTTTTCGAAACAAGTTAATTTTTGTTTATTTCCTTTTGAATTATTTAATCTGTAAATTCTCCATAAAACTGACTAAAATGGATCTTCATATATTCAATTGGCAGATATTATCAACATACATGGTAACATACGGACATGAGCTAAAATTGAAAAGTTTGTAATATCCAGTACTCTAGTTCATTTGGAGGAAGCATCTCAAAAAAATGTGATGGAATAAAAAAAATACGTCTGAGATCCGAGTTATTAAGTTTGTACGGGTGTTTCAACACCTAGTGCCCTAAAACCAACTGGTTTGGGAGTCATTGGCCCAAAGCTCGCTACATGGATCAAAAATGATGAAATAAAAAAAAATATATATATATATAATATCTGAAGTCTGAGTAATTAAGTCTGTAGGTGTGTTTTAACACCTGGTGCCATAAAGTCAACTGGTTTGGGAGCCACCGACCCAAAGCTCGCTACATAGATGGAAGGTATTGTATATAAATAAAAAATAGAGAAAAAATCAAAGAAAAAAATCAGAAAAATCAGAAAATTTATTCCATTACTACAAAAAAGTGTGAATTATGATGAATCTTTAGGACAAAAATATTACTCTCTTATCAACTGCACTTTTGACTGTTGTGGGCAAAAATGAGTTGTTTAATATTTTACTGGCTGTGTATATGGAGAATGGTAAATATAATCGGAGAATTTACTTATTCTGTAATTTAGAAAGAAACAAAAACAACTAGTAACTTGGAGTAGAAGTTTCACCTGATTAGTCACTAACTTCTTTATTCTCTTTTCTCTTGTCTTTTTGCTTTTGTGTGCATTAGTTTTATTTCCTTTTTACTTTTATAAACTATTTGTGGGTATCATTGCTGTAAACCCTCACGAGACTACAACTCGTCCACTAGGGACACCTAGGGGTTTAAAGGCTTGTTGCATATGCTAAATGCAACCGTGATCCCTACAAAAGTGGCTTAGTTAAATTTTATTATGATATTTTATTTTGCTCGAGGACTAGCAAAATGTTAGGTTTGGGGGTGCGATGAGTGGTAAAATTATCACTATTTCCCACTAATTTAACTTAATGTTTTGTATAGTTTCTTGAGTTTTGTGAATAATTTGATGTGTTTTGTGTTATTTTGTAGATAAATAAAGTTTCAGGACATTATGGAGATGATTTGGAGCAAAACTGTGAAAATTGGCAAAAAGGGTATTTTGGTAATTTTGGAGCGTCGCGACACCGAAACCCTTGGCGTCCCGACCTCTAACTTGCGCCGGAGGCTGCTAACGTGCGCTAGGTCAACAAGTCAGAGTTTGAGAAGTTTGACTTTGCTAACGTGCGCCGTGCCACATGTCATCATCACAAGCGATCTGCTAACGTGCGTCACGTGCCACGTGTCAAAAATTCAACGAGCCGACATCAACCAGACGCCTTGTCACGTGTCACCTTATCGCTCCAGACGCCCTGCCACGTGTCAGATAAGATGCGAAGTAACGAATCAGATGATGCCACGTCAGCGCGTCGCGAGACGCACAAAGCTTGCGCGGCGCGACGCCCACCCTTTACCCGGGCCTATAAATTCAGCTCGAATTTTCAATTTCAAATGTACCACTTCCCCTAAATTCTCTGATGTAAATAGGGAGTTCTCTTCTTAGTTTCTTTAAATTTCAGTTTTAATTACTTTTTGTAATAGTAATTTTCTTCTATAAATAGTAATTTTCCTTCTTAAACTTTTTTTACTTTTACAATTCATCCATGAGGAGGTAACTTCTCCATGCTGAGGTAAAAAGGTAATTCTTTTACTATTGCTATTTGGATTAATCTCCCTTAAAATATAATATATATAAACTATTTAAAACCTGACTTAATGAGGATACCGCCATACTGGTCAGTTGGTTATTTAATTTAATCTGGTTAAACCTGACTTAATGAGGATATTGTTGGATAATATGACCCATAGCGTCACTATTTGTGCAGATCATGGTGTTGTTGTACAAATTAACTATGTGACAAATGAGATTGCTCTCTTATCATTTGTGATTAGATCACCATAGATATATAAATGATAGGAGGTCCCTATGATTAGTTCATGGATTGAGATGATATGATACAGTATCAGTCCACGAAGGATTAATCATTAAATATCCCTAGTCAGAGTATTATCGAGATAGGACATCGATAATGCGTAAAAGACTAGTATTACACTTGTGCACGTTGTGAGGGCATAACGGGCATAGTTCTCATATATTTAAGTATTGGATACTTATGCAAGTGCGATAGGAGGTTGTGTTTTACCGATGGTACGGGAAGCAGCTTCGCTCTGGATAGACCCCCTCGGAATCCCATTGGTAGTATGACTGTGTGTCTATGGGAGTCCGACATCAGGGTAGGTGTATTTGGTCTTAACCTGAGACTTCCACCGCTAATGCTTACGACAATCAATATACTTTGGTTGAGGTTGTCCAGGGCTTTAACCGGTTCTGTGTACGCCAATGATGGGTATATAGAGAATCGTAGAGTATTGGGTGTGATGTCAAGATGAAAGTATCACTCCAGTCATAGTGGAGATGATGTCACGTAGGATACGGTATTAGTACTCTCAAATGTTGCAGCTATCGGGGTATTATGACAAGGTCATGTATATCCGATTATAGAGACTAAGTACCAGACATCCGGCATGTGTTTCGTACGGGGCAGACACAATACCAGCCCCAGGCCTAGCACGTGACCATCCGATACTGGATCGATATACACGATACTACGTATACTACGCCTGATACATATCTATTTATTCCTATAAGGATATTTCCGGAGAATTGGGTAGGCATGACGCTTTGCTAGAAGCCAGCCTTGTCTTGTGAATCGCTAAAACGTCGTACTTGGTACGTACGTGTTCGGATAGTCCGACGATCGTATTTACTGCCAACATATCCGGGGATCTCATGGGTCGCTTCCCGATGATTCACCGATGATGTATGACTCGCACTTTAATTAATCTGGGATTAATTCGATGAGAGAGAAAATTAATCTGGGATTAATTACGGAGATATTTTATCTAGGATAAAATATTATTAAGAGAGAGAATGATTAATTTGGAATTAATCGATAAAATAATATATTTGATATATTAGCGGAAATTGGATTTCGACGTAAAGTTAAAATTGGATTTTAATTTCGGGCAAGCGAATTAATTCAGAATTAATTCGCGTGCGACTTTATAATTTTGCGAGGCATTATTATTTACGTCGCAACGGTAAAATTCATTAATTCGGAATTAACGGAACCGAACCCGAGCTTCGTCGCGTTGCCGCAATTACCAATTAATATTTAGAATATTTTAGTGGTAGGACCACTACACTAGTATTATTATATAATACATGTTATTGGTGTAATAGTTAGTGGGGCTTTATTAATTTAATTATTAAAGGCCAATGTTGTGTATTTGATTTATCAATTACACTACTTAAAACACTACCTATTATTTATTTTTTAATGCTCACGTACTTAGCATTTTTGTCTCTCTCTCTTGGCAAATTTTTGGCTAAAATAATGGCCAACTCACCCTCCATTATTTGCTTCTCATTACACGCCCAAGGTGGGCAAGTTTTGTTTATTTTATGCCTCCACTCACGCCCATAGTGGGATTTGTTGATCATTGTTATATTATATAGCAATTAAAGAATGAAGTGTAGTGGATTTCTTTGATCATTAATATTATAAGGCAAATAAACAATGAGATAATGAAAGGTTTGCTTAAAGAATTGAAGGCAATTGTTGCTTCACAACTCAGGCCATTCACGTCCATTTTTGGGGCTGATTATTGCTCTCTCATTCACGCCCAAAGTGGGCAAAATAATTGATCAATATCTCACGCCCAAACTGGTTGAATTCAGCTCTCTTTCTCTCGCCCAAGGTGGCAGTTTTTGTAACTCTCATTCACGCCCATTATGGGCAGTTTTGTGACTCTTCAAATTGCTCACTGCCGTGAGCATTATAGGAAGAAAAACAGTGAATCAAGTGATGAAGATTAATGTTAATTGTGTGGCACAATCAAAGCATTATTTTCAGCTCTCTCTCACGCCAATATGTGGCAGTTTTGGTTCATCAAATATGCTCACTGCCGTGAGCTTAGTAAGCATGATGAAGTCAGTTCATGCATGATTTTGTTGCAAAATCAAGGTGCTAGCACACTTAGGAGACATGCGAAGGTGATAGGGAAACCCACCCACGAGCCGGGAATCGTTTGACGAAGCTTGGAGCTTCAAATCATGGATCAAAACCGAATTTGGAGGAGACCAAATCAGCTCACTGCCGACCAGTCCAAGAAGGGCAGAAAATGTTTTGTTCGTCTCCGCATCGTCTCAACCGATCATTGTGAGTATTCCGCACCTCCGTTGATTGTATTCACATGTTATTTCATGCTTAATATTGATGTTGGACCTCAATAGAAACTCAACAATGGTATCAGAGCGATGAAAAGCATGAAATATAATTTAGGGCTTAAAATTGGAAAATTGATTTTGAGCATGAAATAATAAAATTGGATGATCTAGTATGCTTGAAATTTGTTTGGAACAATTTTTTCCCAAAATTTTTGGTGATGGCCGAATCTACACATGCCCTAAATGGTCTTGGATTTTTGATTTTAATCATTGGATGAGTTGGAATCAAGTTGGAAAATGGTTTAATGTTGATCGTTGATTTAATTGGATTGAAACCGAATCAGACATAAAATCATTACCTTGGCCGAGAGACTTGAAGCATGTATGAGTTTGATTTTTTCATCAAAGTATGTTGGACATGTGATGATGATAATGAACATGATTAATTGGACAAATTAATATTTTGGAAATATTGAATTGGGTAATTGATCATGAAATACACTTTAGGTTAATTAAATTATGAAATTGGACTTTATGATTTAATTAATTGGGTTCGGATTGGATTTAGGCTTGAAATGTTGTAAATGGGCTTATTGGGCTTGGTTGTACTAAGTTAGGTTTAGGCCAAATGGATTGGATCCAATTGGGCCCAAAACCGCTTCCAAAAGCCCAAATGCGACTAATGGACCTTTAAAGTTTAATTGGGCCTAATTGGCCTAAATTGATTTCTAGGCTTATGGGGTAACTCCCGGAGTGGATTTTGGTTATTCGGTTTGACCCGAGTTGACCAAAAGTCCACGCCTTAAGAAATTAATTGAAAGCCCATTGGACTTTAATTAAACTAATATTGGATATTAATCGGGCTTTGAGACTCGTAACGATTAAATTTGGAATTTAAGTCGTAAAGGTTTATTAATAAAGTGTAATATTTAATTCGGAATTAAATATCGGATTAGTATTAAATACAAGTTAAATTGGATTTAATTATGTAGTTTAATTTAATTCGAGGATTTGTACTTGGAGTACTTATTCGCAAAATGAGTTTGACTCGAGCAAAATCAAATCATTGTTTGAACATTGGATGATCACTAATTATCAGATTAATTAATTTGATTAGATTGATTGATAACATGCTTGTGTGAATACATGGTTGCGATGCATGAATAATGTATATCGGATGGATATTAGAAGGGTGGGGCAATTTTAGAAATTGTTGTAATAAATTTGATTTATTAAATTGGACCTGCGTGTCCAGCCTTATCACCTCCATATTCTTTGTATTCTCTTCTCACCTATTCCCCTCAATGTAAATGAGGTTTCTTTAGAAGTGTTATGTAATTAGGTAGAAGTAATACTTGTGCTAGTTTGAGAGAGAAATGGAGAGATTTGATCTAGGATCAATGTGTAAAGTATCCATCCGTATATCATTATTATTTATTTATACGCGCTTTATTATGTGTTTATAATGCATGCTTAAGGGTGTATGATGATGAGACCTTAACAAAGATAATAAATTGGTTGCCAATTTGCACGCGAAAAAACCCTCAAATCATATTAAGCTTTTTTCCTTCCATTGAGTAATTCTTACTCAAGATCTAAGATTGGCATTGGGTTGTTGGCCAAAGTCAAGCCCTTTGTCCGTCGAAGATGTGTTTGAATCACGAGAGCTTTGTTCCATATCGGTGTCTTGTCCAAGTTGTGGTTTGCTGGCCAAAGTCAAGACCATTTCTTGTCACTCGACATTGATTACGAAGCTTTCCATGGTCAATGGGTCACGTTTAACTGGGATCACTAAGTTTGTTGTGCCAAAGCCAAGGCTTAGTTGATTCAGAGGAAAACGGTTAGGGAATATATTCGATATATTGGCATATATAAGATATATGTTTAGGATTTGGATATCCACCTACTGGATCTAGGAATTGGATTGGGTCTAATTGATCTTCGAGATCTACCTAGTTAAATATCATACAATTTGTTGGCCAAAGTCAAGATTGTGTGTTATTTAACAGGATCCTAGCCCACTAGGAAACACGGTTTCCCGAGTACTCGACAGAGGGTTAGAGGCTCGTCGAAAATTAGTGGGAGGCAAGTATTAAATTTGCAATACTCGTTTAATTACTTGCCATACGTGCTCAATCAAATATCATTAGTCAATATATTTAAAAGTATTAGTTGGACTAATATTTAATGTTGTTTTAATCATATAGTTGGACTATATTCAAACTATTTCAATTAATAGTTGATTTTATAATTGGATTATAGTAATCAATATAATTGAATATAACAAATTAAAATTATAGTTGATTTAATAGTTGGACTATTGTAATCGTTATAATAAATAGTACCTAAATCGTTGATTAAATAGTTGGACTATTAGAATCAAGATTAAATTGAAAGATTAACATTTAAAACATAATCCTAGGGAAAATGTATTTAAATGGTTTAATTTTCAAATTGGGAATAATTTCAGGATGGTCCTGGAAACTAATTGGTTAATTTATTTGATAAAATAACATATTAGGAAAAATCATTATAATCTTCTGGGAATATATAGGACATATCCCAAAATGTCTGACTAATTATGGCAAACAGGATCGCGGAAGCGTGACTGCCGTTTGAACAAAGCAGACATGAAGGAATTGAAGAAATGGCAAGGCTCTGACTTCAAATATGTTTGTCAAAATTATGTTCACTACTAGTATTAAAATTGGATTTTAAATACTTAGTGTGGTACATAAATATGTATTGATGTTCAGAATCTGTTATCAACAGGATACTGACTTCAATAGAGATTATTCTGCGAATAGGAAACGGGACAATTGTCGCTGTTTTAACCGTAGATACCTAAGTTTAGGAACTACCCTTCGGGTGTGTACTTAAATTAGGAAACTGTTATAATGTAACTAGTTTGACTAGGAACATTATCTTTATATGAGTGTTTAATCCGTTGCGGATTAACCTTTATATTCTAGAACACTAAAGTGTTTCATTATATAAAGATGATATTAAGATAAACACATTAGATGTAGATAACAGTATTTATATTTTGAATATAAATAAAATCTCAAACATATGAATATTTCGTGACCTTACGGATGTGGCATCGCGTTATGGTTATGTGTATTTTGAAACATAAATCAGAAACCTTTTAAAGTTTCGACACGAAGTAGACAAACAGATCGGCTATAGTATTATACCGTCACGGTAATACCGAGATGGAAAATACTTAAGCAATAATTTTCTCGTATACTTGAAAGAGTATATTATTCTTTCAATGAGGACTCCTCACGGAACACGTCAATATGACGGTGTGTCCGAACGGGATAAACTGAATTTTGTTAGACATGATAAGGTTAATCATGAGTCGCTCTGAGCTACCATTTCCTTCAACGGATACGTATTAACAGTGCAAAACTTATTTAGAATTAGGTTCCATAAAAATATGTTTGACAGATTACATATTAGATATGAACGGGAAAGAAACCGGGTTTCTCATTCCTAAGAATTTGGGTATGCTGGGCATATGTTTGGATGATACCAAACTAGAACCCAAATTGGATAAGTGCCAAATTGTATAGTTATCCTAGGGATACCAAAGTATAGTACTTACACAACTCACTAAGAGAAAAATGTGATTGTTGCTCACCAGGCGGTTTTTCCTAAAAGGAATACCGATATGCAGTGGTAAGTGGGAGGATAGTAAAACTCGATAAAAATCAGAGTGATATTGTTCAAGGCACCAAGTCCTTAATGGAACACATATAGTTCATCAAGGATGAAACTATACCATTAACCAACAAATACACAAGAACCAACGTTCTAATATAGGCTTTTAATGGAAAGGTATCATTATCAACATTGTGTAGATTACGATTCAACCTTTTACCTGTTGTCATGGTAAATTCATTTGGATAATGCTTGCTAAGGTTGCATATTTCATTTATGAAATGTGTCAGCTGAACGGGAAAATCGCTTTCCTGAAAAGGAAACCTTTTGGAGGATGTTTACAACATCCTGACGGTTTTGTCGTATCAAAACTAGCAAACAAGGTTTGCAGGTTATTCGATCCATGCTTGGATTGAAGCAAGCATAAATTCATGGAATTATTGTTTTGATGTAATCATAATGGTATATGATTTAATTCAAAAACAAAATGATTCTTGTGTATATCAGAGGGTTAGTGGGAGCGCACTTACAGTGGCTGTCCTATAAAATTAATGATAATATGACATTTCTTGGAAATGATATTCCCATAAAAAGATTGGTGAAAGCTTGACTTTCTAACAAATTCTCTGTAGAATTCTTGGAAGTAACCTTTATTCAAGGAATAAAGATCTACTGTGATAGATTTAAAGTTGTTAACACTCTCCAAGAAATCGTACATTGTATAATGTACGCGACCTAGTGTCTCATACGCTTTGAGCATATGGATTCACAAACAGGCCAATCCATATGATGGTCACTGGTTTGATGTTAAGAACATCCGTTAGTATCTTAGAGAAATAAGGATGATGACTTAATCTATGGAGAATGAGAACTTGAAGTGACTGGGATCACTGTTGCAAGTTTCATAGTCGATAAAAACCACGGTACTATACAGTTTGAATAACGGAACAGTTAGCTGGAAATCTTCCAAGCAAGTTACTGTTACTGAATAAACAACAAATGCGGGTTATTGCTACAGCTGAGGCAGCAATAGAAGCTATTTGGATCGATAAAAAATCTAATTAGATTAGATATAGTTCTGTTAGCAGCTGAGCTAGGCGTCAGCACAAGCTAAAGAATTAATGGTCTCATCAACGATCCAGATATATACTTCGATATTCATCTGATTCATTTGGATCATACATCATGGCGATGTGATGATCGAATAAATCGCATCAGACGATAATCATGCAAATCCGCTGACGAAAAACTTTCCTCAGTAATTTGAGCCAACCGAACATAGTTCAGGTGTTCGACACTCGAGTGACTGGCTATAGGCCAAGTGGGAGATTGTTGGATAATATGACCCATAGCGTCACTATTTGTGCAGATCATGGTGTTGTTGTACAAATTAACTATGTGACAAAGGAGATTGCTCTCTTATCATTTGTGATTAGATCACCATAGATATATAAATGATATGAGGTCAGTATGATTAGTTCCTGGATTGAGATGATATGAGACAGTATCAGTCCACGAAGGATTAATCATTAAATATCCCTAGTCAGAGTATTATCGAGATAGGACATCGATAATGCGTAAAAGACTAGTATTACACTTGTGCACGTTGTGAGGGCATAACGGGCATAGTTCTCATATATTTAAGTATTGGATACTTATGCAAGTGCGATAGGAGGTTGTGTTTTACCGATGGTACGGGAAACAGCTTCGCTCTGGATAGACCCCCTCGGAATCCCATTGGTAGTATGACTGTGTGTCTATGAGAGTCCGACATCAGGGTAGGTGTATTTGGTCTTAACCTGAGACTTGCACCGCTAATGCTTACGACAATCAATATACTTTGGTTGAGGTTGTCCAGGGCTTTAACCGGTTCTGTGTACGCCAATGCTGGGTATATGGAGAATCGTAGAGTATTGGGTGTGATGTCAAGACGAAAGTATCACTCCTGTCATAGTGGAGATGATGTCACGTAGGATACGGTATTAGTACTCTCAAATGCTGTAGCTATCGGGGTATTATGACAAGGTCATGTATATCCGATTATAGAGACTAAGTACCAGACATCCGACATGTGTTTCGTACGGGGCAGACACAATACCAGCCCCAGGCCTAGCACGTGACCATTCGATACTGGATCGATATACATGATACTACGTATACTACGCCTGATACAGATCTATTTATTCCTATAGGGATATTTCCGGAGAATTGGGTAGGCATGACGTTTTGCTAGAAGCCAACCTTGTCTTGTGAATCGGTAAAACGTCGTACTTGGTACGTACGTGTTCGGATAGTCCGACGACCGTATTCAATTATATTATAGTAATCAATATAATTGAATATAACAAATTAAAATTATAGTTGATTTAATAGTTGGACTATTGTAATCGTTATAATAAATAGTACCTAAATCGTTGATTAAATAGTTGGACTATTAGAATCAAGATTAAATTGAAAGATTAACATTTAAAACATAATCCTAGGAAAATGTATTTAAATGGTTTAATTTTCAAATTGGGAATAATTTCAGGATGGTCCTGGAAACTAATAGGTTAATTTATTTGATAAAATAACATATTAGGCAAAATCATTATAATCTTCTGGGAAGATATAGGACATATCCCAAAATGTCTGACTAATTGTGGCAAACAGGATCGCGGAAGCGTGACTGCCGTTTGAACAAAGCAGACATGAAGGAATTGAAGAAAGGGCAAGGCTCTGACTTCAAATATGTTTGTCAAAATTATGTTCACTACTAGTATTAAAATTGGATTTTAAATACTTAGTGTGGTGCATAAATATGTATTGATGTTCAGAATCTGTTATCAACAGGATACTGACTTCAATAGAGATTATTCTGCGAATAGGAAACGGGACAATTGTCGTGGTTTTAACCGTAGATACCTAAGTTTAGGAACTACCCTTCCGGTGTGTACTTAAATTAGGAAACTGTTATAATGTAACTAGTTTGACTAGGAACATTATCTTTATATCAGTGTTTAATCCGTTGCGGATTAACCTTTATATTCTAGAACACTAAAGTGTTTCATTATATAAAGATGATATTAAGATAAACACATTAGATGTAGATAACAATATTTATATTTTGAATATAAATAAAATCTCAAACATAGGAAGAAAAACAGTGAATCTAGTGATGAAGATTAATGTTAATTGTGTGGCACAATCAAAGCATTATTTTCAGCTCTCTCTCACGCCAATATGTGGCAGTTTTGGTTCATCAAATATGCTCATTGCTGTGAGCTTAGTAAGCATGATGAAGTCAGTTCATGCATGATTTTGTTGCAAAATCAAGGTGCTAGCACACTTAGGAGACATGCGAAGGTGATAGGGAAACCCACCCACGAGCCGGGAATCCTTTGACGAAGCTTGGAGCTTCAAATCATGGATCAAAACCGAATTTGGAGGAGACCAAATCAGCTCACTGCCGACCAGTCCAAGAAGGGCAGAAAATGTTTTGTTCGTCTCTGCATCGTCTCAACCGATCATTGTGAGTATTCCGCACCTCCGTTGATTGTATTCACATGTTATTTCATGCTTAATATTGATCTTGGACCTCAATACAAACTCAACAGATACCGCCATACTGGTCGGTTGGTTTATTTTTGGTTCCGCCTTTATGGCTGGTTTATTGACAATTATTACCGCCTATATGGCTGGTTGGCAAAATTATCACAAGTATATATATTATATTATGGGAGATATCTAAATAGTAAATAGTAGAAGTTAATTCCTTTTACCTTAGCATTTCATTTTATTGCAATTTATTATTCCACAATTACTTTTTAGCAATTTCACTTTATGTCTTTTAAGTTTTTATCAGCTTTAGCTATGTGTTGTAACTAAGTTAATTATCTAGGGTTGTGATAAAATCTAATATCACCGGTTTTTAAAGGGTTAGATTATAGTTTGGGTAATTAAAAGAGTTATTTGTAAAATTGACTAAATAAACTTAAAAAGAACTAGACATAGGGATTTTAAGTTTAAAGACTTTAGACTCAATAGCCCACGATCTTCCTTAAGGATAGATAACCCTTTAATAGATTTCCGTACAGGATAGGAATATACCTGTTGGGAGGGGGTAGTCATAATTGGAACTTAATCTTAATGAATCTAGGTAATTTAGTTGACATAGACATATGGTTCAATTTGATTATACTAGGTATTTGTAATTGACCATCGAAAGAGGTTTTTACATAATTTAATGTTCCAGATTAATAAATCAATATTTTACCCTACTATAATATAACCACTTCATCTTTAAATAATATTGGGAGAATTCACAACCCTAGATAGTTTTATAAATTGAATTTTCATTAATCTACTTCACGTAATTTCATTTACTTGTTTTAAATTTAGAATCATCGTCATTTCAAAACAATCAAACGACTTGTTAGATACTAGTAATCACTTGACCTCATAAAATTAATAGATTAGGTACTAAGTCCTCGTGGGATCGATACTTTTTATACTACTTGAACGATACGTGCGCTTGCGTTATACGCATGTGATTACGCTGGTCACCTTCATTCATAGTTGATTATATAATTGGATTATAGTAATCAATATATTTGAATTTTACCGATCATTTATAGTTGATTATATAATTGGATTATAGTAATCAATAGATTTGAATTTTACCAATCATTTATAGTTGATTATATAACTGGATTATAGTAATCAATATTATTTGATTTTAACCAATAAAATTGTAATAAGTTATATAGTTAGACTATAGTAATCATTACATTAGATTGTACCCGAAATCGTTGATTGGATAGTTAGACTATTGGAATCAAGATAACTGAAAGATTAGTGTATAAAACATAATCCTGGGTGAAAATGTGTTTAAACGGCTTTAATTTTCAAATTGGGAATAAAATTTCAGGATGGTCCTGGAAACTAATAAGTTACTTTATTTGATAAAATAACACATTACGCCTAAACCCGGAGTTAAGCAAATAGTAGAGCATGATCTTTGGAAGATTCATGTGATGATAATTTTAGTGCCTAATCCATTATACTTGTCAAAAAGACTCATTAATTTCCTAATCAGAACTAGGATTAGATCCTTAAAGTATGATGAAGAAATTGAAGGATCTTCGTAGATCTATTCTTAGATCTTATAAGACTAAATTGCAATACTTAACTCTTGGAGAGTTAATGGCTATTGTCAAGGAGATAAAGCCAAAGTTTGCAATAAGGCAAGTAGCGCAAGGCGCACCTTACTTCGATATTCTAGAAACTCAAGGCTTGGCCAAAGGCTTCTGGAATGTTGAAAAAGGGCAAAGGCAAAATCATTATAATCTTCTAGGAAGATAAAAGACATATCCCAAAATGTCTGCCTAAACTGTGGCAAACGGGGTCACTAAAACGTGACTGTCGTATGGACAAGGCAGACATGAAGGAATTGAGGACGGGCAAGGCTCTGACTTCAAATATGATTGTCATAAATATGTTCACTATTAGTATTAAAATTGGATTTTAAATACTAAATAATGGTACATAAATATGCATTGATGTGCAGAATCTGTTATGAGCAGGATATTGACTTAAATTGAGATTAATCTGTGAATCAGAAACGGGACAAAAATCATTGTTTTACCTAGATACCTAAGTTTAGGAACTACCATTCGGGTGTATACTTAAATTAGGAAACTGTTATAATGTAACTAATTTGACTAGAAACATTATCTCTATATCGAGTATAACTCGTTGCGAGAATACCTTTATATTTTAGAACACTCAAGTGTTTCATTTTACAAAGATGATATTGAGATAAACACATTAGATGTGAATAACAGTATTTATATTTTAAATATAAATAAATCTCAAACATGTAATATGACGAACAAATAGCTCAAACTGATTTGATCAGATAAGACTTATTTGTGGCAGTGTTGTCTGGGACACATTAGACAAGACTCGTATATCCACACTTTTGAAGAGTGGATACTAGGACGGATTTGATTCCATTCAAATGATGTCTACGAATCTAGTTTATTGGGTAAAGTGCCTAAAATACCTTTTACTTGATAAAAGTATAAGTGCCACTGATCTGTTAGCCCTAGTTCATAGTGACGTAAGTGGGCCCATGTCTAGCTAGGCTAGAGGTGGATACGAATATTTCGTGGCCTTTACAGATGTGGCATCGCGTTATGGTTATGTTTTTTTTAAGAACAAAAATCGGAAACTTTTAGAGTTTCGACACGAAGTAGACAAATAGATCGACTAAAGTATTAAAACCATCACAGTAAGACCGAGATGGAAAATACTTAAGCAATAAGTTTCTCAAATACTTGAAAGAGTATAGTATTCTTTTAATGAGTACTCCTCCTGGAACACGTCAGTTTGACGGTGTGTCCGAACGGAGAAACCGAATTTTGTTGGACATGATAAGGTTAATCATGAGTCGCTCTGAGCTACCATTTTCCTTCAAAGGGATAAGCATTAACAGTGCAATACTTATTTTGAATAAGGTTCCATGAAAATCTCTTAGACATAATTAATATTAGATATGAACAGGAAAGAAACCGGGTTTTCTCATTCCTGAAGATTTGGGAGTGCTAGGCATATGTTTGGAAGATACCAAATTAGAACCCAAATTGGATAAGTGTCTAATTGTAGGTTTTCCTAAGGAAACCAAAGTATAGTACTTATACAACTCACTTGAGAATAATGTAATTGTTGCTCACCATGCGGTTTTCCTAAGAGGAATACCGATATGCAGTGGTAAGTGGGAGGATAGTAAAACTCGATGAAAATCAGAGTTATACTGTTCAAGGCACCAAGTCCTTAATGGAACACAAACAGTTCATCAAGGATGAAACTGTACCAGTAATCTTTGAATACAAAAGAACCGAGTAAGTCGGAGAGAGTCAGAAAATAACCTGGGGTATGGGTTTCTGATCTCAGCTCATAAAGATGTCAATCTTATTGAGGAATACGAACTGACTACGTATGAGGAAGTGATACAAGGTATCGACTCCTTATTATGGCAAAGTGCCATTAGTCTGAAATGGATTCCATGTATAACAACTATGTTTGGACACTAGTTGTTGTACCGCAAGGCATTGTGCCTATTGGTACTATATAAGTCTTCAAGGAAGACATACGTGGATGGCAGTATACCAACGTACTAAGCTAGGCTTGTAGCAGAAAGGTATCGTTATCAACATTGTGTTGATTACAACGAAATCTTTTACCTGTTGCCACGTTAAATCCATTTGGATAATGCTTGATGTTGCTGCATGTTTCATTTATGAAATATGACAGCTGAACGAAAAATTGCTTTCCTGAAAATGAAACCTTTTGGAGGATGTTTACAACATCCTGACGATTTTGTCGTATCAAAACTAGCAAACAAGGTTTGCAGGTTATTCGATCCATGTTTGGATTGAAGTAAGCATTAGGTTCTTGGAATTATCATTTTGATGTAATCATAATGGTTTATGATTTAATTCAAAATGAAATGATTCTTGTGTATATAAGGAGGTTAGTGGGAGCGCACTGACAGTGAATGTCCTAATAATGATGACATGTCATTTCTTGGAAATGATATTCCTATATTACAATCAATGAAAGCCTTGCTTTCATGAAAATTCTCCGTAGAATTCTTGGGAGAAACAACCTTTATTCTAGGAATAAAGATCTATTGGGATAGATTTAAAGTTGTTAACACTCTCTGAGAACTCGTACATTGAAAAATATACGTGACCTGGTGTCTCATACGCTTTGAGCATATGGAGTCACAAACAGGATGATGTCTTAAACTATGGAGAAGGAGAACTTAAAGTGACTGGGATCACTGCTGTAAGTTTCCTAACCGATAAAAACAACGGTACTATACAATTTGATAACGGAACAGTGAGCTGGAAATCTTCCAAGCAAGATACTATTACCGAATAAGCAACAAATACGGGTTATTGTTGCAGCTGAGGCAGCAATGGAAGCCATCTGGGTCAATAACAAATCTAATTAAATTAGATATAGTTCTGTTAGGAGCTGAGCTAGGCGTCAGCACAGGCTAAAGAATTAATGGTATCATCAACGATCCAGATATATACTTCGACTATTCATCTGATTCGTTCCGATCATATATCGTGGCGATGTGATGATCGAATAAATCACATCAGATGATAATCATGCAAATCAGCTGACGAAAGCCTTTCCTCAGTAGTTTGAGCGAACCGTACATATTTCGGGTGTAAGACACTCGAGTGACTGGCTATAGGCCAAGTGGGAGATTGTTGGATAGTTATGACCCATAGCGTCACTATTTGTATAGATCATTGGTTGTTGTACAAATTAACTATGTGACAAAGGAGATTGCACTCTTATTATTTATGATTAGATCACCTAGATGTATAAATGATAGGAGGTCCTTATGATTAGTTCCTAGATTGAGATGATATGAGACGGTATCAGTGCACGAAGGATTAATCATTAAATATCCATAGTTATAGTATTATCGAGACTGGACATCGATAATACGGAATAGACTAGTATTACACTTGTGCGTGTTATGGAAGCGTAACAGCATAGTTCTCATATATTTGGGTATTGGATACTCATGCAAGTGTAATAGGAGGTTGTGTTTACAGATGGTATGGAAAACAGCTTCGCTCTGGATAGACCCCTCGGAATTCCATTGGTAGTATGATTATGTGTCTATGGAAGTCCAAAATCAGGGTAGGTGTATTTTGTCTAAGCCTGAGACTTGCACTGCTAATACTTGCGACAATCAATATGCTTTGGTTTTGGTCGTCCATGGCTTTAACCGGTTCTGTGTACGCCTCTGCTGGGCATATTGAGAATCGTAGTGTATTGGGTGTGATGTCAAGACGGAAGTATCACTCCAGTCATAGTGGAGATGATGTCAAGTTGGATACGGTACTAGTACTCTTAAGTACTGCAGTCATCGGGATATTATGACTAGGTCATGTATATCCTATTATAGAGACTAGTTACCAGGCATCTGACATGTGTTTCGTATGGGACAGACACAATTCCAGCCCTAGGCCTAGCACGTGACATCCGATACTGGATCGACATACGCAATATTACGTATACTACGCCTGACATAGATTATATATTCCAGTAAGCCAACCATTTCTTGTAAATCGGTAAGCACATGGTATTAGGTACGCACGTAATCGGATAGTCCGATAACCAGATTTACTGCCAACATATCCAGAGGTTTCTTGGGTCGCTTCCCAAAGATTCACCGATGACAGTTGACATAAATTAGAATTAATCTGGGATTAATTCAGAGAGAGAAAATTAATCTAGGATTAATTGAGGCATTATTTAATCTGGGATTAAATGTGTTCGGAAGAGAGAGAACGTGATTAATTTGGAATTAATCGGTAAAATAAATTTAATAGTTAAAATTGATTTTTCTATTTAATTTATTTACATGGGCTAAAATTAATATATCGGATATATTAATTGTAATTAGATTTCAATAAGAAATTAAAGTCGAACTTTAATATGAACGAACGGATTAATTTAGAATTAATTCGTAAACGACGTTCGTAATATATTTAATTAAATTAGATTTAATTACTTAGCGACAAAATTCATTTAATCGGAATAAACGGATCCGAGCCTCGGCAAATATTCGTAGAGACCTTTGTTTTGAATTTTGAATTCAAAAGAGAGTGGGGCCCACTTCACATGTGTGAAGTGGTAGTTGAGAGAGTGGTTGGCAATTATGCCAAAACCACTTGCTTTTCAACTACATGGTTTTGGTTTTTGGAAAACCAAGACCCAACTACCTAGTTTGGGTGAAAAGGGTAAAACCCTTTACCAAATCTAATTCTCTCACTTCCAACACAAAATACACAAGCAAAATTCTCCCAAGAACCCTAGCTTGGGTGTGAGCATGCTTCTCCCTTGTCTTTGATTTTGATTCAAAATCAACAAAGCTAGCACTTCTAGAAGTCTTATAAGGTGATAGGGAAACCAACTCAAATCTTGGAATCAACAAAGGAAGGATCTTGGAGATCTTCTTCTCAAAAATTTTAAAAGCTCAAATCCATTCAATGTAAGTAATTCCACAACTTATAATGAATTTATGAACACCTTTTCTTGCTTATTAGATCCTTGGCATGTTCTAGGAACACTAACAAGGACTAATCTAGAAACCCAACAATGGTATCTATGAGCCAATTTGAGCATGAAATGAATTAGGTTAAAATTTGGGCAAAATCAATTTGAGCATGATTTGATAAAATTGATTGATTGAATATGCTTGAATGATGATGTTATGAAGTTGTATATGATCAATTTCATGAAATATTGATTGGATCAATTTGTTGCCCATTTTATGGCTTGGCCGAATACAAGTTGCCCTTATAAGTCATGGTATTTTTTGTTTCTTTGATCATTGGATGACTTGAAACAATTGGGAATGTTAATTTAAATTCAATCGGATTGAAAACAAAATCGGACAACAATAACTCTTAAATATCGAGAGCTTTAGAGCATGTAATGACTTGATTTTTTGATTCAAAAATGTTGGACATAAGTTGAACAAATGAATACATAATTAATTGATTAGATTTGTATTTTGGAAATATTAATTTAGATAATTAATTGATGTAATACACTTTGGTTAATTGAATTATAAAATTTGGAATTTTAAAATTTGATTAATTGGGCTTGATTTTGAACTGGGCTTGTAATTGTTGTATTTGGGCATAATGGGCTTGGTTGGGCCAAGTTGGTTTAGGCCAATTGGATTGGATCCATATTGGGCCTAAATCATTCCATTAAGTCCAAATATAACAAATGGACTTTAAAAGTTTAATTGGGCCTGATGGGCCGAAATTGGTTTCTAGGCAAATGAGGGTGATTCCTTAATTGGGCTTGGTATTTGGGTTTGACCCATATTAAACAAAGCCATGCCTTGTGAAATCAATTGAAAGCCCATCAGACTTTAATTAAACAACATTGGATGTTAGTTGGGCTTTGAGACCCTATTAGATTAGATTTGGAACCTAAGTCGTTAAAGCACATTAAAAAGTGTAGCTATTTAATTTGGAATTAAATAAATGAATTAGTATTGAATACAAATTAAATTAGAATTAACGAGTAGTTCGATATAATTCAAGAATTCGTATTTTAAGTACTTATTCTCAAACGAGTTGGACTCGCGCAAATCAAATCATTGTTTGAACATTGGATGATCAATAACATTCAAAGATTAATTAATTTGATTAGATTGATTGAATAACATGCTTGAATGAATACATGGATGTGTTGAATGAATAACGTATATCGGATGGATATTAGAGGGAAATGGCAATTTTGGAAATTGTTGTAAATTTATAATTTATTAAATTGGACCTGCGTGTCCAGCCTTATCTCTCATTGATTCTTTGTATTCTCTTCTCACCTAATTCCCCTCAATGAAATGAGGTTTCTTTTATTGTATTATATAATTGGGTAGAAGTAGAATAGTGCTAGCCGGGGAGAGGAAAATGAGTGATTTGTTCTAGGAACAATCTGTTAAATATCCATCCGCATATCGTTATTAATTTACTTTCGTGCCTTATTTTGCTTTTAGAATGCATGCTTAACGGTGTATGATGAGACCTAACAAAGATAATAAATTAGTTACCAATTTACACGAAAAACCCTCAAAATAGATTAAGCGTTTTTCCTTCTATTGAGTGATACTCAAGATCCAAGATTGGCACTGGTTTGTTGGCCAAAGTCAAGACCTTTGTCCATCGCGGATGTGTTTGAATCATGAAGGCTTTGTTCGACATCGGTATCTTGTCCAAGTTGTGATTTGTTGGCCAAAGTCAAGATCACTTCTTGTCCATCGACATTGATTATGAAGCTTTCCATGTCAATGGGTCCCGCTTAACTGGAATCATTAAGCTTGTTGTGCCAAAGCCAAGGCTTAGTTGATTCAGAGGAAAAAGGTTAGGAAAATATATTGGAGGCATATATATTGTATATATGTTTTGGACTTGGAGGTCCACCTACCGGATCTAGGAATTGGATGAAATCCAATTGATCTTCGAGATCTACCTAGTTAAATATCATACAGCTTGTTGGCCAAAGTCAAGGTTGTGTGTTATTTAACGGGATCCAAGCCCACTAGGAAACTAGGTTTCCCGAGTACTCGACAAAGGATTAGAGGCTCGCCGAAAAATAGTGGGAGGCTAGTATTGAATTTGCAAACGCTTTCAAATTATTTCGTCATTTATTCTTATTAGTTGGACTAATCTAATTTTATTTTTCTTGTAATAGTTAGACTGTACCCTAACATTGTTAATTGGATAATTGGATTATCACAATTAAAATGACGGGAAAGAACAGTGTCCGAGATATTGTCATGGGAGAAAATGTCTTCAACGGCACGAACTTTTCCGACTGGGAAATGAATCTAAGGATAGTCCTTGGATCCGAGAGGTTGCTCTACACTACACCATAGATATGCCTCTTTGGCCTAAGCCTAGAGCTTATGAGTTGCTTGAGCTAGATCTTTGGAAGACTCATAGTGATGACTCTATTATACTTGCTGCCATGACTCAGCAATTCCGTCGACAAAACAAGGGATTGGATGCCTATAATATGTTGGCAAAATTGCACGATCTTCATCGATCAAATCCGAGATCACAGAGATATGAGTTACAAAAGAAGCTCTTCCGCGCTCGGATGTCGGAGGGTACATCTATTAAACTACATGTGACACAGATGATTGCCGACATTGAGCAGCTTGGCGAGATGGGCATAGTCTTCGAGGTAGAGACTTCAATCGATTTGATCTTACAGTCTCTCCCCGACACTTGGAGTGGGTTCATCATGAACTACAACATGTTGAACCAAGACCAAACTCTTGGAGAGTTATTTTCCACTCTGCGCGAGGCAGAAAATGAGCTTGTTAAAGGCAAGAAATGCGGGGCGCACTTTGCTTCGACATCTCAGGGACCGAGGGCTTGGCCCAAGGCGACTAGAGGTGTGAAGAAGAATAAGCATAAGAAGAAAGGCAAAGACAAATCATCAAAGGGTTCTGTGAAACCCAAGGATAAATCCTAAGATGTTTGTCTGCAGTGCGACAAGCGAGGTCACTGGAAGCGTGACTTCCGCGAGTACAAGGCTCACATGAAGGAGATTAAAGCGGGGAAGGCACTGGCTTCAGGAATGTTTGTTATAGAAATAAACATGCCTACTTCTAGTTTTAAAAATTGGATTTTTGATTCTGGTTGTGGTACTCACATATGTACTGATGTGCAGGATCTGTGGATTAGCAGGAGCTGGCCTCATGAGAGATTGATCTCCGTGTTGGAAATGGGACTAGAGTTGCCGTTTTGGCCGTGGGCACTTATCTTTTGGAACTGCCCTCGGGGCATGTACTTGAACTTACAAACTGTTATTTTGTACCTAATTTGACTAGGAATATAATTTCTGTATCTATGTTAACCCAATGTGGGTATACTTTTGTATTTAGAAACACTGGGTGTTTTACGTATAAAAATAATGTAGAAATTTGCACAGCTGATGTAAATAATGGTCTTTATATTTTGAATATAAATCAATCTCAAACATATAATGTAACAAACAAAAGGCTTAAAGTAAGTAACCAAGATGAAACTTATATGTGGCATTGTCGTCTGGGACACATAAACAAGACACGTATATCCACACTTTCGAAGAGTGGGTACTTGGAAGGATTTGATCCAAATTTATATGACGTATGTGAATCTTGTTTATTAGGCAAGATGCCTAAATCACCTTTTAGCGGTAAAGGTGTACGTGCCACAGAACTGTTAGCCCTCGTTCATAGTGATGTATGTGGGGCCATGTCTAGCCAGGCTAGAGGTGGATATGAATACTTCGTAACCTTTACGGATGATGCATCGTGTTATGGTTATGTGTATCTTATTAGACACAAGTCGGAAACCTTTGAGAAATTCAAAGAGTTTCGACACGAAGTTGAAAAACAGACCGGCAAAAGTATTAAGACATTACGGTCAGACCGTGGTGGCGAATACTTAAGCAATGAGTTTCTTGATTACTTGAAAGAATATGATATTCTTTCACAGTGGACTTCTCCTGGAACACCGCAATTAAACGGTGTGTCCGAACTGAGAAATCGAACTTTGTTAGACATGGTGAGGTCTACGATGAGTCGCAAGAGCTACCTATTTCCTTCTGGGGATATGCATTGAACAGTGCAATACTTATTTTGAATAAGGTTCCGTCGAAGTCTGTTCAACAGAATCCGTAGGAGATATGGATAGGAAAGAAACCAGGTTTCTCATTCCTGAAGATTTGGGGTTGCTGGGCATACGTCAAACGTTTGGAAGGTACCAAACTTGAACCCAAATCGGATAAATGCTATTCGTAGGATATCCTAGGGAAACCAAAGGATATTACTTCTATCACCCATAAGAAAACAAAGTATTTGTTGCTCTTCATGCGGTATTCCTTGAGAAGGAATTCCTAAATGCAGTGATAAGTGGGAGGAAAGTAGAACTCGATGAAAATCGGAGTGATACTGTTCCTCGCATAGAATCCTCAACGAAACATGAACAGTTCATCAGGGATGAAGCTGTACCATAATCTTCGATTACATAATGACCGCGTAGGTCGGAGAGAGTCAGAAAACAACCTGAGAGATATGGGTTTCTGATCTCACCTCATGTAGATATTAATCTCATTGAGGATAACGAACTGGCTACGTATGAGGAAGCGATACAAGATATCGATTCCGCTTTATGGCAAGATGCAATGAAGTCCGAGATGGATTCCATGTACACCAACCAAGTTTGGACACTGGTTGATGCACCAGAAGGCGTTAAGCCAATTGGTTACAAATGGGTCTTCAAGAAGAAGACCAACATGGATGGCAACGTACAAACGTACAAAGCTAGGCTTGTAGCGAAGGGGTATCGTCAACGACATGGTGTCGATTACGACGAAACTTTCTCACCCGTTGCCATGATTAAATCCATTCAGATTATGCTTGTTATTGCTGCATATTTCGATTACGAGATATGGCAGATGGACATCAAAACCGCTTTCCTTAACGGAAACCTGTTGGAGGATGTTTACATGCAACAACCTGACAGGTTTGTCATACCAAGACTTGTAAACAAGGTTTGTAAGTTAAATCGATCCATTTATGGATTGAAGCAATCATCGCGGTCTTAGAACCAACGTTTTGATGAGATCATAAAAGAATATGATTTCATTCAAAACGAAGATAATCCTTGTGTATATAAGAAGGTTAGTGGGAGCGCACTGACATTCATAGTCTTTTACGTTGATGATGTATTTCTTATCGGCAATGACATTCCCATGTTAACGTCGGTGAAAGCTTGGCTTTCATTGAAATTCTCCATGAAGGATCTGGGAGAAGCAACATTTATTCTAGGAATAAAGATCTACCGGGATAGATCTAGAAAGCTGTTTGGACTCTCCAAGAGTATGTATATTGACAAAGTGTTGAAGAGATTCAACATGGATCAGTCCAAGAGGGGACTGTTGCTAGTGTCACATGGCGTCACTCTTTCTAAGGACATATGTCCTAAAACTCAAGATGAGAGAGACAGTATGAGTCGGATACCGTTCACCTCAGTAGTCAGATCGATCATGTATGCCATGATATGTACGCGACCTGATGTCTCCTATGCTTTGAGCATGTGTAGTCGCTATCAGGCCGATCCAGGTGAAGGTCACTGGATGGCAGTAAGAATATCCTTTAGTATCTTAGACGAACTAAGGATGCTTTCTTAATATATGGATATGGAGAACTTGAGGTAACTGGGTATACCGATGCAAGTTTCCAAACCGACAAAGATGACTGCAAGTCGCAATCTGGGTACGTATTTTGTTTGAACAATGGAGCAGTAAGCTGGAAATCTTCCAAGTAAGAGACTGTTGCCGATTCAACAACTGAAACGGAGTATATTGCTGCAGCTGAAGCAGCAAAAGAGGCAGTTTGGATCCATAAATTCCTAATTGGATTAGAAGTAGTTCCGTTAGCGGCTGAGCCAGTTCCATTGTATTGTGACAATAACGGGGCTATAACGCAGGCTAATGACCGTGGTCTCATCAACGATCCAAGCATGTTCTTCGACGTTTCCATCTGATTCATGAGATCATACATCATGGCGATGTGAAGATCGAGAAGGTCACATCAGAGGATAACATTGCAGATCCGCTGACGAAAGCTATACCTCAGCAAAAGTTTGAGTGACAAGTACATAGTTCTGGTATTAGATGCTTGAGTGACTGGCTATTGGCCAAGTGGGAGATTGTTGGACAGTTATGACCCATAGCGTCACTATTTGTATAAAACATTATGGTTTTTGTACAAATTAATTATGTAGCAATGAAATTGCCTTTTACCATTTTGTAATTTATTTACTTTGATACATAAATGGTGAAAGTCCTTATGATTTGTTCCGTATTGAGATGATATGAGACAATATCAATCCATAAAGGTTTAATCATTAAACATCCATAGTTATAGAATTATCGAGATTGGACATCGATAATGCGGAATTGACTAGTATTGTACTTATGCGTGTTATGGAAGCGTAACATCATAGTTCTCATTTATTTAAGTTCTGGATACTTATGCAAGTGCGATAGGAGGTTGTGTTTTACCGATGGTAAAGAAAACAGCTTCGCTCTGGATAGACCCCGTGGAATCCCATTGGTAGTATGTCTATGTGTCTATGGGAATCCGCTTCAGGGTAGCGATATTTGGTCTTAACCTGAGATTTGCATCGCTAGCACTTCCAATAATCAATACGCTTTGGTTTTGGTCGTCCAAGACTTTAATTGTTTATGTGTACGCCTCTTCTGGGTTTATTGAGAATCGTAGTGTATTGGGTGTGATGTAGAGACGGAAGTATCACTTCAGTCATATGGAGATGATGATCACACAGGGATACAAAACTGGTGCTGTAAAGTGTTGAACCATCGGGATAATATGACTAGGTCATGCTTACCCGATTAAAAGAGACTAGTTGATAGTAATCTGATATGTGCTTCGTACGAGGTAGACACTATTCCAGCCCCAGGCCTTGCACGTGACATCAGATACTAGATCGCTATACACAATACTATGTATACTACGCCTGATATAGATCGTATATTCCATTAAGAATATTTCTGGAGAATTGGGTAGGCATAGCGCTTTGCTAGAAGCCAACCTTGTCTCGTAAATCGGTAAAAACGTAGTACTAGGTACGTACATGTTCGGATAGTCCGACGACCGAATTTACTGCCAACATATCCAGTGATCTCTTGGGTCGCTTCCCAAAGATTCACCGAAGACTTATGATTCGAGCATAATTAATCTGAGATTAATGGCGGAGAGACTTTATCATGGATAAAGTACTATTTGATGAGAGAGAAAGATTAATTTGGAATTAATCGATAAAATAATATATTTGATATATTAAATGAAATTAGATTTCGACGCGAAATTAAAATTAGATTTTAATTCGGGCAAACGAGTTAATTTAGAATTAATTCGTTAGTGACGTGAATAGTAATTTTACTAGGCATAATTATTTAATTAAACTCGATTTAATTACATCGCAACGGAAGTTCGTTAATTCGGAATTAGCGAACCCGAGCTCGGGAGTATTTACGGTCCCACTCTAATTTCGAATCAAGTGGGGCCCACATGTCACATCACATGTCAATTCACTTGTCACTTTAAGTTGCTTTTGGTTGATGGGTTTAGCTGAAGTTGTTGGTGACTTCTTTTACACTCCAAATTTGAAAGCTTGATTGACTATTACCAAACCATATTTGGTATATCAAATATTTTGATTTTTGAAATCATATACACAAGTCTTCAATTCTCTCTCATTGCCGAAACAAGCAAGAAAAACTCTCCCAATTTTATTTCTTCTCTTTACCGAATTTTGAAGAAGGAAATAGAGAAATATTGTTGCAAAATTTTTCATAGGGCTATCACTCATCAAAGAATCATTACAAGGAGTTAGGGAAACCAACTTGAGAGCTTGGAATCCACACAAAGCTTGAAGCTTGGACACCATTTCTTGAAGGATACCTTGGACGAACCTAGAGGGGATTTTTTGGGCATTTGACGCATCCTAAAACCGATTAATGTAAGTGTGTTTTCGCCTCACATCTTTGCATATTCATTCAAATTTCTATGTTTATTTTGATATTGGGACTAATATAGAAACCCAACAAGTACAGCATGTTGATATGCAACATCAGCATCAGTATTAGTTTGGGGGCGAGGCCCCCATTAGTATCAGGGGCGAGGCCCACATCAGTATCAGTTCAGGGGGAGGCCCACATAAGTATTAGTTTGGGGTCAAGGCCCACATCAGTATCAGTGTTTGGGAATGAGTCCCAGGGGCGAGGCCCACATCAGAATCAGTCTTGAAAATGGAGCATGGGTTAGGCCCACATCAGTATCAGTTTGGGGATGAGTCCCAAGGGCGAGGCCCACATCAGTATCAGGGGCGAGGCCCACATCAGTATCAGGGGCTAGGCCCACATCAGTATCAGTTTGGGGGCGAGGCCCACATCAGCAGTATTGGGATGCATCCTAGGGTTAAGGCCCACACATCAGTTGCAGTTCCGCGATCCGTCCTAGGGTTGAGGCCCACTGCATCATCTACTGTAGTTCCAGAATGCATCCCAGGGTCGAGGCCCACTACATCATCAGTTTTGTGATGTGTCCCAAGGTCGAGGCCCACATTGTCAGCGATTTTGGGATGTGTCCCAAGGTCAAGGCCCCCATTTTCAGTTGCAGTTCTGGGATGCGTCCCAGGGCCGAGGACACACATCATCATCAGTTGTAGTTTCGGGATACGTCTTAGGGTCGAGGCAAACTATATCATCAGTTTTGGGATGCGTCTCAAGGTCGAGGCCCACATTGTCAGCGGTATTGGGATGCATCCCAAGGTCGAGGCCCCCGTTGTCCGTTGCAGTTCCGAGATTCGTCCCAGGGTCGATGACCCACTGCATCATCAGTTGTAGTTCTGAGATGCGTCCCAGGGTAAAGACCCACTATATCATCAGTTTTGGGATGCGTCTCAAGGTCAAGGCCTACACATCAGTTGCAGTTCTTGGATGCGACCCAGGGTCGAGGCCCACTGCATCATCAGTATAGTTCAGGAATAAAGCCCACATTCGGTGGTTCGGGAACAAAGCCCAGGGGTCGAAGCACCTCGCCACCATATCAACTCAGTTCGAAGAAACAGGCAAGTCAGGTGGTAGCTGGCGAGCCAGGATTTCAATCATCATCAGTTTTGGGATGTGTCCCAGGGTCAAGGACCACACATCAGTTGCAGTTATTGGGATGCGTCCCTGTGTCGAGGTCCACTGCATCACCAACTCAGTTCGAAGCAGCAGGCAAGTCAGGTGGAAACTGGCGAGCCAGGTAAGTAAAAATGCATTGTATAACTTTGATAGGATTGTCACTGTTAACACTGCACAAGTCCCATCAAAGTGGGGGCGACTGTAGGCACTGCATTTTTGCGTGTAAGTCCTGATGATGAGTCTCATACGGACGCACTCCTCTTTAAGTTTTTGAAGTTGCAGGGCAAAAAACCATATCTTGTTGGACTAAATTCGTTTGCTTAGCTGTGGGGTTCGCTCGTTTGACCTCTGTTTTAAGCCATATATCCTTGGCCCAAAACCCCCGTAACACACACCTAGCCCACCAAAAGAACCAAACCCACGCCCAAAGCATCTAATTCACGTCCATCTTCTTCTAAAATAACAAACTCACACATTAAACACATGTTGAAATCAAACCAAATCACCTTCCCAAATTTAAAAGATTCAAATTAAATCTCACAAAACATTTTTCTAATCCAATTAAATCACATTCCTAAACTAAATAAAATCAAATAAAATCAAAGCAATTTACCTTCCTAAAATGGAGAGATCTTTTCCTTATGAAACACAAATTAAATATCTCCATAATTACATAATATTTTTTCCCTATTCGCATAAGGATAACCTCAACCCTTGCCTATAAAAAGAAGCATAAGCCAACCCTTCACCCCTAGCACCACATGCCCAAGACAAGAAAGAATAGCCTCTATTACCGAAACAGCAGCCTTCACGCCCCACACAAAGAAATCCTTCTACATTACCGCAAACACTGCCCCAAAACCACAGCCCTACTTCGCACCACACTGCCCTTTCAACACCCCCTAACCAGTCCCAACATCACCGCAAATCACCCCTAGAACCATCCCTCGCCATTACATAAAAACACCTTTGAAAACTGTCGCAAAACACCCCCTGAACCAACCTTCTGACCAACAAAAATCAGCCACTGAACTGCACCTTCTGACCACCAAAAATAGCCCATAAACTAAACCTTCTGACCACCAAAAATCACCCCATGCACTGCATTATCATCACTGAAACTGCACTGCCCAAAACACTGAAATTGCACTGTTCATCACCGAAACTGCACTATACAAAAAATTTACCAGAAAACTTTCCAGAAGCTATCCAAAAAACTGCCTAAAACCGCAAGTAATCACCAAAAAATAGTGACCAAATATCGTAAAAATAGTGAGCAAACAGCAGCCCAAAATAGCGAGGCAACGAAGGAAAACAACAAACCATTAAATCAAAAAGGTTGTGGAGCATCAACCCTTCAGACAACCGCGTGGCGCACTTCCAAGAGATGACTTAAGAGGTTAGACCTGAGGGCACCCTTTTTATTTATTCCTGCACTTTCTTTCCATTATTTATTTTTATTACTTCGCATGCGTATTATCAATTCATGTATGTTGTGGCCATGGGATGAATGAAATATATGTTAACTCTTTCGGTATATCGGATGGAAACCCGGACGTAAATTCCGTAGCCGAATCCGAATGGACGGTATTGCGGTCCGCAGTCAGGATACAATACCACGTACTGCTTGAGAGACACACATATTTTGTTTCATCCAAATTTATGTTTATTTGTTGTTTATTAGAAATAGTATGTTACTTTTATGCATGACTTAGTTGTTTAGTATGTTTTTATTTTTTTATGCATGATTTATTCATTTAGTATGTTATTTATTTTTATGCATGACTTAGTCGATTAGTATAATATTTTTTTATGCATGATTTATTTATGCTCCGTAAGTATTAATTTAATGTGTTCATGAGATTATTGCTTTCCGTTTTGACGACTTACTTTTATGCATGCAAACTTAGATATAGGTTATATGCAAACTTAGATATAGGTTATATGTGAACTTAGATGTAGGTTGTTCTTGCATAGACTCGGTTATATTATAACATAAATCTTTTCATTACAAGTGGCATAAGTAAGAGACCATTCCGAACCCAACGGTTTAAGGCCTTCCCTTGCGAGGGGTGAGTGCGGCCTCAAATCCTTTTCCCAGTTCACACTGGGTGGCGACTCCATTTTATTTCTCCGGTGTAGTCCCTCGTGGGCTACTCCGTACTCCTAACTAGGTCGCGAGGCTAGAACAGCATCGTCGATTTCTATGTCCTACAGTCTGGCGACTCCACTGGGGAACGGAGCAGTGAGACTGTCAGATTTAGAAGGGAATGAGTTCACCGAGCCGATCAATGTGGATAGATTGAAGAAGTATTTTGCCTGAGGAAGAGAAGACCGAGCGATCATCAATAGGACTGGTGGAAGACCTAACCCAACGGAATAGGAAATTCATTCATTCATGCACGCATACACGTAACATACTTGCATTATTTTTTGTGTTTTATTTTGTTTTGTATTCACAGGTTTCGAATGAGAGAAGGAGAAAGTGGAAAATGTAAGCAACCAGAAGAAGCAACACAACAATGTCAGTTTTGGGTAAGAATCCCAGGGTTGAGGCTCGTATCAGTGTTAGTTTCGGGAAGGAATCCCAGGGTTGAGGCCCATATCAGTGTCAATTTCTGGAAGGAATCCCAAGGTTGAGGCCCATATCAGTATTAGTTTAGGGAAGGAATCCCAGGGGTCGAATCCTGCATTATCAGCAGTTGAAAAGAAGAATTACGTGGAGTGGGTGAGTGAAAAACAAAAAGAGAGAGAGAAGTCCTTGATGGTTAGGCATCTGTCCCGTGATGACATTGTTTGTTGTAGGGAGAAACCTTAGAAACGATAAGTGCGAGATGTGCTCTCATCTGGTATTCTGAGCGGTTGATCTCAGCTAGACTCGTGAGCACTTGATTACGAGATCTTAGCAGTAGAGGCCTAAGTAGTCGGCAAAATGACTAGTTGAAGAGATGGCGGATCGGTGAATGACCATTTGCCTAGATGTCCATCCTGGTTTACTTAAGCTACACTATATGATATTGTTGGAAACAAATAAAAAAGTCTCTGAAAAGAAAAAGAAAAAATGGACCACCTATAACCGATAAGCGTGAAGCTACCCATGGGTGAGTATTAGGACCATCATAAGGAGAAATGCTACCTTAAAGAGTAGATGCGTCGAGAAAAAAGAAAGAAATAAAAGAGAAAAAGAAAAAGAAAAAGAAAAAGAAGTTCAAAATGAAAAGAAAGAAAAAAAAGAAGAAAATCATATCATATTGAGTACGAAGAAGTAATCACAGAGTATGATCAAGACATCTCGGTTGGTTAGACCCACTGATCCAATTCTCCGAGACAAAATCATCGAGTTGGCTTACTAACGGATTAAGCTGTGAAAGAGCCGTGGCACACACACACTAGGAGTCTAGTTCAGATCACTCATACAGACGATTAGATTTGATTGTATTAAATACTTTAAAGGTTCTCTGGTTTCGACACGAAGCATCCGTTGTGGAGGAAAAAATGATTAAGCCATCAGGATTATCTAGTGAGAGGCAATACAACATGTTGATATGCAACATCAGCATCAGTATCAGTTTGGGGGAGAGGCCCACATCAGTATCAGTTTCAGGTCGAGGCCCACATCAGTATCAGTTTGGGGACGAGGCCCACATCAGCATCAGTTTAGAGACAAGGCCCACATCAGTATCATTTTAGGGGCGAGACCCACATCAGTATCAGTTTAGGGGCGAGGCCTACATCAATATCAGTTTGAGGGCGAGGCCAACATCAGTATGAGTTTGGGGGCGAAGCCCACATCAGTATCAGTTTGGGGGCGAGGCCCACATCAGCATCAGTTTGGGGGCGAGGCCCACATCAACATCAATTTAGGGGCGAGGCCCATATCAGTATCAATTTAGGGGCGAGGCCCACATCAGCATCAGTTTTGGGGCGAGGCCCACATCAGTATCAGTTTGAGGGTGAGGCCCACATTAGCAGTTTTTTGGATAAGTCCCAGGGTCGAGGCCCACATTATCAGTTTTGGGATGTGTCCCAAGGTCGAGGCCTACATTATCAGTGGTATAGGGATGCGTCCCAAGGTCGAGGCCCATGTTGTCAGCAGCTTTTGGGATACGTCCCAGGGTCGAGGAACACATTTTCAGCGGTATTAGGATGCATCCCAAGGTCGAGGCCCACGTTGTTAGTTGTAGTTTCGAGATGCGTCCCGGGGTCGAGGCCCAAATTGTCAGCGATATTGGGATGCATCCCAGGGTTGAGGCCCACACATCAGCTACAGTTCCGGGATGCATCCCAAGTTTGATGCCCAATGCAACATCACCACAGTATCAACTCAGTTCGAAACAACATGCAAGTCAGGTGGCAGCTGGCAAGCCAGTTTTGGGAAACGTCCCAGGGTCGAGGCCCACACATCAGTTGCAGTTCCGGGATGCGTCCCAGGGTCGAGGCCCACTGCATCATCACCATAGTATCAACTCAGTTCGAAGCAATAGGCAAGCCATGTGGCAGCTGGAGAGCCAGGTAAGTGAAAGTACATCGCATAACTTTGATAGGATTGTCACTGTCACACACTGCACAAGTCCCATCAAAATGGGGACGACTGTAGGCACTGTATTTTTGCATGTAAGTCTCGATGATGAGTCTCGTACGGAGGCACTACTTTTTAAGTTTTGGAAGTCGCGGGAAATGGACATCGGAAGGGAAAGTCAAAAATCAATATCTTGTTAGACTAAATTTGTTTGCTTAGTTGTGGGGTTCGCTCGTTAGACCTCTGTTTTAAGCCACACATCCTTGGCCTAAAACCCCCGTAACACACACACCAAGCCCACCAAAAGAACCAAACCCACGCCCACAGCCTCTAATTCACGCCCATCTCCTTCCAAAATAACAAACTCACACATTAAACACATGTTGAAATCAAACCAAATCACATTCCCAAATTAAAAGATTCAAATTAAATCTCATAAAACACTTTCCTAATCCAATTAAATCACATTCGTAAACTAAATCAAATCAAATCAATTTACCTTCCTAAAATGGATAGATCCCTTCCTTATGATACACAAATTAAATATCCCCATAATTACACAATATTCTTTCCCTATTCGCATAAGGATAACCTCAACCCTTGCCTAAAAAAAGAAGCATACGCCAACCCTTTACCCCTTAGCACCACACGCCTAAGATAAGAAAGAATAGCCTCTATTGCCAAAATAGCAGCCTTCATGCCCCACACAAAGAAATCCTTCTACATTGCCGCAAACACTGCCCCAAAAACACAGCCCTACTTCGCACCACACAGCCCTGGAACCAGCCTTCACCACCATATAAAAACACCTCTAAAAACTGTCGCAAAACAACCCCCTGAATTGTACCTTCTGACCACCAAATATCACCCCTACACTGCATCATCATCATCGAAACTGCACTGCCCAAAACAATGAAACTGTACTGTCCATCATCAAAATTGCACTATTTAGAAAATTGCCCAAAAAACTGTCCAAAAACTTCTCCAAAAAAAAGTCCAAAACCGTAAGTAATCACCTAAAAAACAGTGACCAAATACCGTAATAACAGTGAGCAAACTGCAGCCCAAAACCATGAAGGAAAGAACGATCCAGTAAATCAGAAAAGTTACGAAGCATCACTTGCAAGAGACGATTTAAGAGGTTAGAGCTGAGGGCACCCTTTTTATTTATTCCCGCACTTTCATTATGTTATTTATTTTTATTACTTCCCATGCGTATTAAAAATTCATGTATGTTGTGGCCATGGGATGAATGAAATATGTGTTATCTCTTGTGGTATATCGGATGGAAACCCGGACGTAAATTTCAAAACCGAATCCGAATGGATGGTAGTGCGGTCTGAACTCGGGATACAATGCCACGTACCGCTTGAGAGACACACATATTTCGTTTCATCCAAATTTATGTGTATTCGTTGTTTATTAGAAGTAGTATGTTACTTTTATGCATGAGTTAGTCGTTTAGTAGGTTATTTATTTTTTTATGCATGATTTAGCCGTTTAGTATGTTATTTATTTTTATGCATGATTTAGTCGATTAGTATGATATTTTTTATGCATGATTTATTTATGTTCCGTATGTATTAATTTAATGTGTTTTTTGAGATTATTGTTTACCATTATGACGACTTACTTTTATGCATGCAAACTTAGATATAGGTTATATGCAAACTTAGATATGGTTATGTGCGAACTTAGATGTAGGTTGTTCTTGCGTAGACTCGGTTATATTATAACATAAATCTTTTCATTACAAGTGGAATAAGTAAGAGACCATTCCGAACCTAATGGTTTGAGGTCTTCCCGTGTGAAGGGTGAGTGCGGCCTCAAATTATTTTCCCAGTTCACACTGGGTGGCGACTCCATTTTATTTCTCCGGTGTAGTCCCCCGTGGGCTAATCCGTACTCCCAACTAGGCCGCGAGCCTATAACACAGAAATCGGTGACGCTGTTCTAGGCTCGCGGCCTAGTTAGGAGTACGGAGTAACACATGTGGGACTACACCGGAGAAATAAATGGAGTCGGCACCCAGTGTGAACTGGGAAAATGATTTGAGGCAGAACTCACCCCTCGCAAGGGAAGACCTCACACATTTGGGTTCGGAATGGTCCCTTATTGATGCCACTTGTAATGAAAAGATTTATGTTATAATATAACAGAGTCTACGCAAGAACAACCTAAATCTAAGTTCGCATATAACCTATATCTAAGTTTGCATATAACCTATATCTAAGTTTGCATGCATAAAAGTAAGTCGTCATAACGGTAAACAATAATCTCATGAACACATTAAATTTATACATACGGAACATAAATAAATCATGCATAAAAAATATCATACTAATCGACTAAATCATGCATAAAAATAAATAATATACTAAACGACTAAATAATGCATAAAAAAATAAATAACATACTAAACGACTAACTCATGCATAAAAGTAACATACTATTTCTAATAAATAACGAATAAACATAAATTTGGATGAAATGAAATATATGTGTCTCTCAACTGGTACATGGCATTGTATCCCGAGTGCAGACCGCACTACCGTCCGTTCCGATTCGGCTATGGAATTTACGTCCGGGTTTCCATCTGATATATCGCAAGAGATAACATATATTCCATTCATCCCATGGCTAGAACATACATGAATTTATAATACGCATGAGAAGTAATAAAAATAAATAACGGAAAGAAAGTGCGGGAATAAATAAAAAGGGTGCCCTCGGTAAGGATGATACTCCACAACTTTTCTGATTTACTGGTTCGTTGTTTTCCTTCGTTACCTCGCTGTTTTGGGCTGCTGTTTGCTCATTATTTTTGCGATATTTGGTCACTGTTTTTTTAGGTGATTACTTGCGGCTTTGGGCAGTTTTTTTTTTACAGTTTTCTAGGTTATTCTCTGGACAGTGCATTTTTGGTGATGGGCAGTGCAGTTCCGGTGTTTTGGGCAGTGCAGTTTCGGTGATGATGATGCAGTGCAGGGGTGATTTTTGGTGATCAGAAGGTGCAGTTCATGGGCTATTTTTGGTGGTCAGAAGGTTCAATTCAGGTGCTGATTTTTAGTTGTCATAAGGTGCAGTTCAGTGGCTGATTTTCGATGGTCAGAAGGTTGGTTTAGGGGGTGAGGTCCACATCAGTATCAGTTTGGGGTCGAGGCCCACATTAGTATCATTTTTTTGGGATGAGTAGCATGGGGGAGGCCCACATAAGAATCAGTCTTGAAAATGAAGCATGGGTTGAGGCCCACATCAGTATCAGTTTGAGGATGAGTCCCAATGGCGAGGCCCACATCAGTATTAGTTTTGGGGTGAGGCCCACATCAGCAATTTTGTGATGCGTCCCAGGGTCAAGGCCCACACATCAATTGCAGTTCCGAAATGCGTCCCAGTGTCGAGGCCCACTGCATCATCAGTTGTAGTTCCGGGATGCATCCTAGGGTCAAGGCCCACTACATCATTAATTTTGGGATGCGTCCCAGGGTTGAGGCCCACATTGTCAGTAGTATTGGGATGTGTCCCAAGGTCGAGGCCCCGTTGTCAGTTGCAGTTCCAGGACGCCTCCTACGGTCGAGGACCCACTGCATCATCAGTTGTAGTTTCGGGATGTGTCCCAGGGTCGAGGCCCACTATATCATCAATTTTGGGATGCGTCCCAGGGTCGAGGCCGACATTATCAATGATATTGGGATACGTCCCAGGGTCGAGGCCCCTGTTGTCAGTTGCAGTTCTGGGATGTGTCCCAGGGTCGAGGACCCACTGCATCATCAGTTGTAGTTCCGGGATGCGTCCAGGGTCGAGGCCAACTACATCATTAGTTTTGGGATGCGTCCCAGGGTCAAGGCCCGCACATCAGTTGCAGTTTCGGGATATGTCCCAGGGTCGAGGCCCACTGTATCATCAGTATAGTTCAGGAATAAAGCCCACATTCAGTGGTTTGGGAATAAAGCCCAGGGGTCGAAGCACCTCGCCACCATATCAACTCAGTTCGAAGCAACAGGCAAGTCAAGTGGTAGCTGGCGAGCCAGGAATTAAATCATCATCAATTTTGTGATGCGTCCCAGGGTCGAGGACCATACATCAGTTGCAGTTATTGGGATGCGTCCCAGGGTCGAGGCCCACTGCATCATCAACTCAGTTTGAAGCAGCAGGCAAGTCAGGTGGCAGCTGGCGAGTGAAGTAAGCAAAAATGCATTGCATGACTTTGACAGGATTGTCACTGTTACACACTGCACAACTCCCAGGAAAGTGGGGGTGACTGTAGGCACTATATTTTTGCATGTAAGTCCCAATGATGAGTCTCGTATGGAGGCACTCCTCTTTAAGTTTTGGAAGTCGCGGGAAACGGACGTCGGAAGGGAAAGTCAGAAATCCATATCTTGTTGGACTAAATTCGTTTGCTTAGCTGTGGGGTTCGCTCGATGGACCTCTATTTTAAGCGACACATCCTTGGTCGAAAACCCCCGTAACACACACCAAGCCCACCAAAAGAACCAAACCCACGCCCAAAGCCTAATTCACGCCCATATCCTTCCAAAATAACAAACTCACACATTAAACACATGTTGAAATCAAACCAAATCACCTTCCCAAATTAAAAGATTCAAATTAAATCTCATAAAACACTTTCCTTATCCAATTAAATCACATTCCTAAACTAAATAAGACCAAATCAATTCAATTCAATTTACCTTCCTAAAATGCAAAGATCATTTCCTTATGATACATAAATTAAATATCCCCATAATTACACAATATTCTTTCCCTATTCGCATAAGGATAACCTAAACCCTTGCCTATAAAAAGAAGCATAAGCCAACCCTTCACCCCTAGCACCACACGCCTAAAAAAAGAAAAAATAGCCTCTATTTCCGAAACAGCAGCCTTCACGCCCCACAAAAAAGAAATCATTCTACATTGCCGCAAACACAGCCCTTTTTTGCACCGTACAGCCTTTCCAACACCCCTAACCAGTCCACAACATCACCATAAATCACCCCTGGAACCAGCCCTCACCCCCGCATAAAAACACCTCTGAAAACTGTCAAAAATTGCCCCATGAACCAACCTTCTGACCACAAAAAATCACCCCTTGAATTGCTCCTTCCGACCACCAAGAACAGCCTCTAAATTGCACCTTCTGACCATCGAAAATCACCCCATGCACTGCATCATCACCTAAACTGCACTGTCCAAAACACCAACACTGCATTGTCCATAACCGAAACTGCAATTTCTAGAAAATTACCCAGAAAACTATACAGAAAACTGTCCAAAAAAACTGCCCAAAACCACAAGTAATCACCTAAAAAATAGTGACAAAATACCGCAAAAATAGTGAGCAAACAGCAGCCCAAAACAGCGAGGCAACGAAGGAAAACAATGAACCCGTAAATCGAAAAAGTTATGGAGCATCAACGCTTTCAACAACCACGCTGCGCACTTCCAAGAGATGTCTTAAGAGGTTAGACCTAAGGGCACCCTATTTATTTATTCCCAAACTTTCTTTCCATTATTCATTTTTATTACTTCGCATGCATATTATAAATTCATGTATGTTTTGGCCATGAGATGAATGAAATATGTGTTATCTCTTGCGGTATATCGGATGGAAACCTGGACATAAATTCCGTAGCCGAATCCAAATGGACGGTAGTGCGGTCTGCACTCCGGATACAATGCCACGTACCGCTTGAGAGACACACATATTTCGTTTCATCCAAATTTATGTTTATTCATTGTTTATTAGAAATAGTATGTTACTTTTATACATGAGTTAGTCGTTTAGTAGGTTATTTATTTTTTATGAATGATTTAGTCGTTTAGTATGTTATTTATTTTTATGCATGATTTAGTCGATTAGTATGATATTTTTTTATGCATGATTTATTTATGTTCCGTATGTATTAATTTAATGTGTTCATAAGATTATTTTTTGCCATTATGACGACTTACTTTTATGCATGCAAACTTAGATATAGGTTATATACAACCTTAGATATAGGTTATATGCGAACTTAGATGTAGGTTGTTCTTGTGTAGACTCGGTTATATTATAACATAAATATTTTCATTACAAGTGGCATAAGTAAGGGACCATTCCGAACCCAACGGTTTTAGGTCTTCCCTTGCGAGGGGCGAGTGCGTCCTCAAATCATTTTCCCAGTTCACACTGGTTAGCTACTCCAGTTTATTTCTCATGTGTAGTCCCCCGTGGGGTAATCCATACTCCCAACTAAGCCATGAGCCTAGAACAGCGTCACCGATTTCTGTGTCCTGCAGCAAGCCACTTGAATTTTGAATTAAAGTGGGTCCCACCAACTTACATAACATGTCTATCAAGTGTCAACTTGAGTTATGGAAGTGGTTGGATGTATTAAATGCCAGTTTCCCTCAACACTTTGCTTTTTCTTTTTGTAAAAGTATATACACCTTTTTTGAAAAGTGTAATTGGTAACTTTTGCTTTAGAAACAAAACACAAAAACTCTTATCTCTCTATTTTCTCTACTTTGGCCGAATGGCCTTGGAACTTCTTGGCCGAATGGCCATTCTCCTTGGGCGAATGGTCGTGCTATTGGACGATTGGATCTCTTCTTTGCCGAATGGCCATGGTTCTTCGCCGAATGACCTTGAGCTAGGCCGAATGACCTTGTCTCACTAAGGCCGGATGGAACCCTTTCTCCTAACCCGAATCTTGCTTCTCTTGGAGGGTAATTTTTGAGCTTATTTTGGTCTAGCTAGCACTTAAAGGAGTCAAGTAAAGGTTATAGGGATACTAACCCGAGATTTTGGAACTCGATCTCAAGCTCTGAAGCTTACAACGCATCCAACAAAGAAGGAAAAGTTTTGAACTCAATCCGATCAATGTGAGTATTCCGCAACTCCCTTTTGATTTATTCACACACAAATCACAACTTAGAGATCTTGGCATGTTCTAGGAACACTAACATTGGTATCAGAGCGATATAAGTTTGATTTGGATTTCTAGGCTTCATGACTTTAATTTGGGAATTTTTGCTTGGAGCATGAAAATGCAAAATTGAATGTTTGGTTGATGTTAGATGATGATTACTTAGAGTTTTGCATCATTGGATTTGTGTAAAATTGATTATAATAATTTTCCCAAAATCCTTATGTTGGCCGAATACATGACCTAGGAAAACTCATGGGAATTTTTGAAATTTGACATATTAGATGTGTTGATGGCATGATAGAAATATTGAATGTTGATTTAAATTGGATTAAAATCAAATTGAATGATTTTGTATGCCTTAGCCGTGAGCCTTGAAGCATGTTATAAGATTTATTTTGCCCCAATTTTGTGTTGGACATGAATGTGGGAATGAGGCATGATTAATTAGATTAAATTAATGTTTTGGAAACATTAGGTTAATTAATTAATTATGGTGATTGCAATTTAATTGAATTAATATTTATAATTTGTAATATTATATTAATTTAATTGTTGTATTTGGGCTAATGGACTTGGTTGCGCCAAATTTTTGTCTTGGATTATATTTGTGCCTAAACCATTTCCATAAAGTCCAAAATATGACTATTGGGCCTTTAATAATTTAATTGGGCCTAATGGGCCAAAATTGATTCTATGGCACTATGGGTTAGATCCATTTTGGCCGAAAGCCCAAGCCTAAAGAATTAATTAAAAGCCCATTGGACTTTAATTAAATAGTATTGGATAATAAACGGGCCTTTGAGACCCATTAAGATTGGATTTTGAATCTAAATCTTTAAGGCACATAAATAAGTGTAATTATTTAATTTGGAATTAAATATGAATTAGTATTGGATATAATTTAAATTGGATTTAAAATTGTAGTTCGATATAATTCAAGAATACTTACTTTGAGTATTTATTCTTAAACGAGTTTGACTCGCGCAAATCAAATCGTTGTATGAACATTGGATGGTCATTAATGAAAGATTAATTAATTGGATTTGATTGATTTATAACATGCTATGTGTGAATACTTGGATGTATGTATGAATAATGTATATCGTATGGATTTTAGAAGGGTGAGGGCAATTTTGGAAATTATTGTAATAAATTTAGAATTTATTAAATTGGACCTGTATGTCCAGCCTATTACCTCTTTTCTCATTGTATTTCTCTTCTCACCTATTCCCCTCAATGTAAATGAGGTTTCTTTAGAAGTATTATGTAATTGGGTAGAAGTATGAATAGTGCTAGCGGGAGAGAGGAAAGGGAGAGATTTGTTCTAGGAATAAATTGTAACATATATCCATCCGCATATCATTATTAATTTATTTCGTGCCTTATTATGCTTTTAGAATGCATGCTTAAGGGTGTATGATGAGACCTAATCAAAGATAATAAATTGGTTGCCAATTTACGCGAAAAACCCTCAATAAATATTAAGCATTTTCCTTCCATTGAGTGATTCATTCTCAAGATCCAAGATTAGCACGGGTTTGTTAGCCAAAGTCAAGACCTTTGTCCATCACGGATGTGTTTGAATCATGAAGGCTTTGTTCCATATCGCATGTCTTGTCCAAGTTGTGATTTATTGGCCAAATTCAAGATCACTTCTTGTCTATCGACATCGATTACGAAGCTTTCCAAAGTCAATGGGTCACGCTTAACTAGATTTTTATGCTTGTTGTGCCAAAGACAAGGCTTAGTTGATTTAGAGGAAAAGGTTAGGCAATATATTGGATATATTGGCATATATTGGATATACATTTCGGACTTGGATGTCCACCTACTGGATCTAACACAAGCAAATCAGGATAGACATCTAAGCAAACGGTCATTCATCGAAATGCAATTTCTTCAACTAGTCACCTTGCTAACTACTCAGGCTTTCACTGCTAAAAACCTATAATTAAATGCTTACGAGTCTAACATAGATAAACTACTCAAAGCATCAGATAAAAGTATATTGAAGAACTTATCGTTTCTAAGATTTCACCCTAAAGCAAACAATATCATCATTGAACTTATGCTTAACTATCAAAGACTAAAAACAAAATAAATAATTTTTTTTATTAAAGAAATGTATTTAAGACAGGTTTTATCATGCGCATGCATACACCCCCACACTTAAAACTTGCATTGTCCCCAATGTAAGATAAATATAAAGAAAAGGATTAAGGAACAACACTACCAGATGCGGAGTTGATCAGGTTCCTACTGGTGAGACTTTAGTTGTGTGGCTGTGTAGGTTGTGCTAACTCCTGCATAAACACTCATGCAAATAATAAAAATAAAACATGCAAGTAGCACACATTAAAATAAAACTAAAGTAAACAAAATAAATAAAGTAAAATAAATGTAAAAGGTTGTCCCCCCCGCTAGTGCTAAGTTTAATGTCTTCAGCCAGACGTAACCACTTAAGTTGTTCATGGTGGTTTCCATCTAGCATACTGATGAAGGCATGTGAGGGAATTTTTATCTAGCCGCGGCAGTTTATCCACTGATCCTCCATGGTCTGGTGGCTGAAATTTGGTACTGCACATAAGGAAAAAATTCGTTCAATCTCCTTTTTAACCTCACAGGTATCATCTTTAATTGAGAATTAACTCTCATTTTCCTCCCTTTTCGGTTCTTTGGGACCAGTTTTAGTTCAGGAGGATTTGATTCAAGTTGTAGAGAAGTTGGTTCTGGCAGAACTGTTTCTAGCATGTATGAGTAATGACACTCATCCTCACCCTGTGATTGTTTTTCAATATTTGGATCTAGAACACTCATTGTGGGCCTAAGTGCTTGTGAGAAAGGTAATCTAACTTAGAAAAGTGGCATTTGTTCTTCCTGAGGGGTATATGCACTACTATCATTGGGGTCATCTACAATGTTGGAGGTATTCTCCACTCCTACATCTTTAACGCTCCTAGTGATTATGACATCAACACCTCTTATACTGGATACTTCATGATCAGCCTGTGCTATGGGTTGCCGTTGTGGATTTGGTTGAGCTTAGATTAGAGTTTTTCTTTTTCTTGTACACTGAGGACATTAGTCAATTTAGAGATTTGACTCATAATTTCATTTTGGTCTTCAACTACCTGAGCTATCAACGACTCAATCCTTCAATTGGTTTTACTATGGATCTCTACAAATGCATACCAGGTATCCTCTAAAGAATTTCTAAGAGCGATAGGTGTGTAATACTGTGGGGGTACTGTAACTCCTAGGTTATGGTGTCTAGGTAGGCTGATAAGACTCTTGCCTCCAACTAACATTGGGATGGTTCCGCCAACTAGGATTATAGGTATCTGGATATAGTGTATAAGGCTTTTGGTACGTCCCTAAAGTGTTGCAGTATTCTTCATATGTACCTCTCATCTCACCATATATCAGACACTCTTGGGGTTCTAGGTGGGTGACTAGATGTATAGTCTTTCTATCTCTGGCTATTAAGGCTCATATCTGTCTAGTTAACAGCTCAACTTGTGTCTTAAGGCTATCCCCTTCCCTAAAGTGTTGTAAGCTTCTGCTAGAAGAAGTGTGTGTCCTATCAGTGTTATCTACGACATTGGGTCCAGTCTAAGTACGAGATTTCTTAGCTAGGTCATCTAAATACTCGAGTGCCTCATTAGGATCTTTTCTTATAAACTCACCATTACACATTATCTCCACGAACTGGCACTCTCTAGTGGTTAGACCATCATAAAAATAACTTACTATGCGCCAACTCTCATATCCATGGTGAGGGCAACTAGCTAACATCTCCTTATACCTCTCCCACATTTGATAAAGGGTTTCACTGTCTCTCTGGAAGAAGGTGGAGATTTGTCTTTTCAAGGCATTCGTCTTATGTTGTGGGAAGTATTTGTTGAAAAATGCATGTGTCATCTCGCCCCATGATCCTATTGACCTAGGTCTTAAAGAGTAAAACCAGCTCTTAGCTCTATCCTTAAGGGTAAAGGGGAAGAACTTAAGTCTAATTATGTCGGTGGTTCCAAACCGGTCATGGAAGGTTGCTACTACCTCTTCAAATTCCCTAATGTGTACATAAGGATTCTCGCTCTCTAAACCGTGAAATGTTGGAAGATATTGTATCATTCCAGGCCTAAAGTCTATATATGGTGCATTAGGGGGAAACATTATGCACGATGGTGTAGTTGTGCGAGTTGGGTGGAGGTACTCTTCAAGAGTCCTCCTGGGTGGTCTCTCGTATTCACTCATATTACGTGCGCTAGACACGGATGGGGTGGCAAAAATATTTTCAATTATGTGGTCAGAGTCAGAGCCTATTTCTTCAACCCTAACGAATCTACCAAATTTATCCCTACATCTAGACATGTAATTGAATCTCAAATAATACGGGAAACATGAGAAAAATAAAATAAAGCTAAAAATAAATAAATAAATAAAAGGAATAAACTATAAATTAAAATTTAACAAAAACTAAAACAGAAATAAATAACTAAAATAAAATACTAAACTAAAATACTAGAAACAAAAATAAAAAGAACTAATTAAAAATAAAAATCTAAACAAGAACAAAAAGAATTAAAATAAACTAAATAAGAAAATAGTAATTAAAATAAATAATAAAATTAAACAATAAAAAAATGGAACGAAGTTACCGCTCCGCTGTTGAACAAGCAAACATGCTCCGTTTGTTTGTAAATCGTCTCCCCGACAATGACGCCAGTCACTAAATTAATGTTAAGAACATCCTTAAGTATCTTAGACGAACTAAGGATGCTTTCTTGAGCTATGGAGAAGGAGAACTTGAGGTGACTGGGTTCACTGCTGTAAGTTTCCAAACCGATAAAAATGATTGTAAGTCGTAATAAGGGTACTATATAGTTTGAATAATGGAACAATGAGCTAGAAATCTTCCAAGCAAGATACTATTGCTGAATAAGCAACAAGACCGAAATATTGTTGCAGCTAAGGCAGCAAAAGAAGCATTTTGGATCTATATAATCCTAATTAGATTAGGTATAGTTCTGTCAGAAGCTGAGCTAGACCACATCACATGCTAAAGAATCGCGGTCTCATCAATGATCCAAGTATGTACTTCAACTAATTCATCTGATTCGTTTGATCATACATCGTGGCGATGTGATGATCGAATAAATTGCATCAAATGATGACCTTATAAATCCGCTGACGAAAGCTGTTTCTCAGCAGAAGTTTGAGCGACCTGTACATAGTTCAAGTGTAGGGCACTTGAGTGATTGGCTGTAGGCCAAGTGGGAGATTGTTGGACAATTATGACCCATATCATCACTATTTGTACAGAACATGGTGTTGTTGTACAAATTAACTATATGACAAAGGAAATTGCTCTTTTATTATTTGTGATTGGATTACCTAGATATATAAATGTTAAAAGTCCTTATGATTAGTTCCGGATTAATAAGATATAAGACAGTATTAATCCACAAAGGTTTAATCATTAAATATCCCTAGTCGTAGTATTATCGAGACTGGACATCGATAATGCGGAATAGACTAGTATTACACTTGTACGTGTTATGGGAGCATAATGGCATAGTTCTCATATATTTGGGTATTGGATACTCATGCAAATGTAATAGGAGGTTGTGTTTACCGATGGTACGGAAACAACTTCGCTCTGGATAGACCCATCGGAATCTCATTGGTAGTATGACTATGTGTCTATGGGAGTCCGAATCAGGGTAGGTGTATTTGATCTTAACCTGAGACTTGCATCGTTAATACTTGTCAAAATCAATATAATTTTGTTTTGGTCGTCCGGGGCTTTAACAGGTTCTGTGTACGCCTCTTCTAGGTATATTGAGAATCGTAGTGTATTGGATGTGATGTCAAGATGGAAGTATCACTTCAGTTATATGGAGATGATGATCACGTAGGATACGGAACTAGTAATTTTAAGTACTGTAGTCATCAGGATAATATGATTAGGTCATGATTATCTGATTTTAGAGACTAGTTACCAGAGATCCGATATATGCTTCGTACTGGGCAGACATAATTCCAGCCCCAGGCCTAGATGTGACATCTGATACAGGATCGTAATATGAAATATTACGTATACTACGCCTGACAAAGATTACATATTCGTTTACATAATATTTTTGGAGAATTGGGTAGGCACGGTGCTTTACTAGAAGCCAACCATGTCTTGTAAATCGATAAGTACGTGGTACTGGGTACGCACGTATTCTGATAGTCTGATTACCGTATTTACTGCCAACATATCCAGGGATCTCTTGGGTCGCATCCCGAAGATTCACCGATGATGTTTGACTCGAACAAAAATTAATCTGGGATTAATTACGATAATAAATTAATCTAGGATTAATTAAAAGAGAAAGAATTAATCTGGGGTTAATTGCGTTGAGAATTTATCAAGGAATAAATTCGTCAAAGAGAGAGAACGCGGTTAATTTGGAATTAATCGGTAAAGTAAATTTAATAGTTAAATTAGATTTTACAATTTAATTTATTTAATTGGGCTAAAATAATATATTAGATATATTATTAAAATTAGATTTCAATGCGGAATTAAAGTTGGATTTTAATTCAAGAGAAAGAATTAATTTGGAATTATTTCATGAGCGAATTCTGTAATAATTTTACTAGGCATTATTTTTTAATTAAATTAGATTTAATTATGTCGCGACAGAAAATTTGTTTAATCGGATTAAGCGAACCCGAGCTCGAAGTGTGTGGAGCAAACCACTTGAATTTTTAATTAAAGTGGGTCCCACCAAATTACATCACATGTCTATCAAGTGTCAACTTGAGTGTGGAAGTGGTTGGATGTATTAAATGCCATTTTCCCTCCAACACTTTGCTTTTGCTTTTAGTAAAAGTATATACACCTTTTTTGAAAAGTGCAATTGGTAACTTTTTCTTTAGAAACAAAAACACAAAAACTCTTCTCTCTCTATTTTCTCTACCTTGGCCAAATGGCCTTGGAACTTCTTGACCGAATGGCCATTCTCCTTGGGCGAATGGCTGTGCTCTTAGACGATTGGTCTTCTGCCTTGGACGATTGGATCTCCTCTTGGCCGAATGGCCTTAAGCTAGGCCGAATGACCTTGTCTCACTATGGCCGGATGGAACCCTCTCTCCTAACCCGAATCTTGCTTCTTAGAGGGCGATTTTTGAGCTTATTTTGTTCTAGCCAGCACTTAAAGGAGTCAAGTGAAGGTGATAGGGATACTCACCCGAGAGTTTGGAACTCGATCTCAAGCTCTGAAGCTTCCAATGCATCCAACAAAGAAGGAAAAGTTTTGAACTCAATCTGATCAATGTGAGTATTCCGCAACTCCATTTTGATTTATTCACACACAAATCACAACTTAGAGATCTTGGCATGTTCTAGGAACACTAACAATCAGGCAACAAAAAGCATTAATCTTAAGATTCAATAAACAAGCCAAAACATCACACATATATAAAGAAAATCAATTATTAAACTCATGAATGTTATGCTTCATCACTTCTTGATGAGCGGAAAATATATCAATATTTACTCCCCATTTAACTTAATATTTTGTTTAGTTTCTCAGGTTTGATGAAAGTTTTGATGTGTTTTAGTTTATTTTGCAGATAAAATAATATTGGGACACAATGAAATTATTTAGGATGAAATGTGGGTCAAATAAGGGCAAAAACTGGACTTGACATATTAATTTGGAGATTGGAAACTTGAAAGGGCGTTTTAACGAAGTGCAGTCTTGGAAATTCCAATTTTGCACATCTTTCATATTTTGGGCATAACATTGTACTCCGATATCGGATTGAGCTGATTCAAGTTCTAGATTAAAGAAGACTCAAAGATCTACAACTTTTAAAGACAAAATAATTTCGAATTCCGAAGATTTCATGCCTGAAATTGATGAACCATCCAAAAGTGTGTTCTATGTAATTATTAAAGTCATTTTCAACTATTTTCAAAGCAAAAAATAAATTAATAAATAAATAATAAAAATTATCAAGTCACCACCAAACATGATAAGCAATTAGTGGAGCAATTAATAATGGATTTGGTGGATCAATTAATGGAGCAATTAATAATGGATTTGGTGGATGATTTGATGGAGGCAAAATTTTTCCTATAAATATCAAGTTATTTCATTTGTAAATTCATACTTTCTTCTTCGAAATTTCGAATGAATTAATAAGAAGATTGTATCTTGTTTGTTTATTAACAGATTTCAGTAATTAATTTCCGCTTTCGCACTTTTTTTTCTTTACTTTTCAGTTTTTACTTTCCGCAATTTACTTTTACGCACAAACCTTTTCTTTCTTTACTTTTGCAGTTTTTATTGTTCAACCAATGAGGAGGTAACTCCCTCTTTATGGGGTAAAAGGAAAAGCTTTTATTATTGCTATCTAAATTAATCTCCTTTAATTATAATATATAAACTATTTAAAACCTGACTTAAGGAGGATACTGTTGGACAAAATGACCCATAGCGTCACTATTTGCACAGATCATTGTGTTGTTGAAGCAAATTAACTATGTGACAAGGAAATTGCACTCTCATCATTTGTGATTAGATCACCATAGATATATAAATGAAGAGAGGTCCCTATGATTAGCTCCTGGACTGAGAATGATATGAGACAGTATCAGTCCCCGAAGGATTAATCATTAAATATCCCTAGCCGGAGTATTATCGAGACTGGACATCGATAATGCGGAATAGACTAGTATTGCACTTGTGTGCGTTGTGAGGGCACAACGGCATAGTTCTCATATATATAAGTATTGGATACTTATGCAAGTGCGATAGGAGGTCGTGTTTCACCGATGGTACGGGAAACAGCTTCGCTCTGGATAGACCCCTCGGAATCCCATTGGTATTATGACTATGTGTCTATGGGAGGCCGAAATCAAGGTAGGTGTGTATAGTCTTAACCTGAGACTTGCATCGCTAATACTTGCGATAATCGGTAGACTTTGGTCTTGGTGGTACAGGGCTTTAACCGGTTCTGCGTACACCACTTCTGGGTTTATCAGAGAGTCGTAGTGTATTGGGTGTGATGTCGAGACGGAAGTATCACTTCAGTCATAGTGGAGATGATGTCACGCAGGATACAGTACTAGTGCTCTTGAGTGTTGCGCAACCAATCGGGATATTGTGACCGGGTCATGAATATCCGATTATAGAGACTATGTTACCAGACATCCGATATGTGTTTCGGACGGGGCAGACACTTATCCAGCCCCAGCCCTAGCACGTGACTATCCGATACTGGACCGATATACACAATACATTAGTATACTACGCTTGATACAGATCTTAAATATTCTTAAATGGATATGTCCGGAGAATTGGGTAGACTTGGTGCTTTGCTAGGAGTCGACCTTGTCTCGTAAATCGGTAGAACGTAGTACTTGGTACGTACGTGATTCGGATACTCCGACGACCGTATTTACTGCCAACGTATCCGGAGATCTCATGGGTCGCTTCCCGATAATCCACCGATGACGCACAACTCGCACTCTTGAATAATCTGGGATTATATAGAAGAGAGAGAGAAAATTAATCTAGGATTAATAACGGGGATATTTTATCTAGGATAAAATATCGTCTAGAGAGAGATAAAGATTAATTTGGAATTAATCGATAAATTAATATATTCGATATATTAAATGAAATTAGATTTCGACGCGGAATTAAAATTAGATTTTAATTCGGGCGAACGAATTAATTTAGAATTAATTCGTTAGCGATGTGAATAGTGAATTCGCTAGGCATAATCATTTAATTACGACGCGACAGAAAAATCGTTAATTTAGAATTAGCGAACCCGAGCCCGAGCCCGAGTGTGATTGCGAGCGCATTCGTATTTCGAATTCGAGTGCGGCGACGCAAGTCACATCAAGCGTCAAATCAATCGTCACATCAAGCGTCAAATCAAAAGTCACTTTGAGTGATTGATTGATTGATTGATTGATTGATGGATTGATGGATTGACTTGCATCACATCACTTTATTAAAGTGACATGTGAATAGTTGATGTAAGTTGGTGTAATAGTGTTTGGAGGGAAAAACTTTTACTTTTGATTTTATTTAAATCAATTAAGTAATTGGTTTTATTTATTTTTCTTGGAAAATATATAAAGCTTTTTGGAAAAGCTTTTCACCAACCATTACACAAAATTCTTTCTCTCTCATTTCTCCTCTTCTCCTCATGCCAAAAGCATGAAATGCTCACTGTTTTTGAAGCCAATAATGGCGTGAACAAGGGAGGCAATAGTGGGTTTTTGTCGCAAAAACTCAAGTGCTAGCACACTTACGAGTCTTGCGAAGGTGGTATGGAGGTTCGCCATGAGCCGGGATCCGTTAGACAAGGCTTGGAGCTCCGTTTTCTCAGCTCAAAATCTGAAAATGGAAGGCAGTGGACTGCTGCAGTTGGGCGTCCTTGGCAGTGAGTTTTGTGGCTTTGTTCGTCTTCAAATCGACTCAACCGATCGATGTGAGTATTCCGCTATCTCCGTTGGTGTATTCACGCATTGTTTTCATGTCTTGTTTGATCTTGGGACCTAGATTTAAACCAACAGATACCGCTATATTGGTCGGTTGGTAATTAATTATAAATTGGTTTTAACCTGACTAAGTATGGATACCGCCTGGTTGGTCGGTTGGTTATTACTTATTAATTTTACTTAATCAGGATACCGCCTAAATGGATGATTGGTAATTATCATGCAAAGTTAATATATTATATTAAGGGAGATATCTAAAATAGTAGTAATAAAAGTCGATCCTCTAACCCCAGCATCTTCTTTTATTGTACTTTTGCATTATTTACTTTCAGTAATTTACTTTTCAGTAATTTACTTTTCAGTAATTTACTTTTACTTTTTTTTACTTTTACTTTTACTTTTACTTTTTTTACTTTTTACTTTTACTTTATTTACTTTTCAGTAATTTACTTTTCAGTATTTAATTTTCAACAATTTACTTTTTGTCTTTTATTTTATTTAAATTTTTGCCACCCGTAAATATGTGTCGTAACTAAGCCAGTTATCTGGGGTTGTGATGAAATCCAATATCACCGGTTTATAAGGGGTTATATTATAGTGTGGGTAATATAAAGATTTATTTATTGAGTCTTAATCCTAATGTTTTTTATTAACTGGCCATTAATAAAACTAGGTAAACTTAAAATGAGCTTGGAAAATGGATTTTAGGTTTAAGACCCTAGACTCAATAGCCCACGATCTTCCTTGAGGATAAAAAACCCTTTAATAGATTTCCTCACAGGATAGGAATATATCTTTCGGGCGTGGGTAGCCATAATTGGAACTTATATTTAATGAATCCAGATAATTGGGTTATACTGGGTATTTGTAATTGACCATCAGAAGTGGCTTTTACATAGTTTAGTGTTACATGTTGATAAATCAATATATTACCCAACTATAAGGTAACCACTTCATCTTTAATTGATATTGGAAGAATTCACAACCCTGGATAATTTTATAATTTGAATTTTCTTTAATCTACTTTTGTACCATTTTATTTACTCGTTTTAATTTTTAAGTCACCATTCCAATCAAACAATCAATCCATTAGATAATAGTAATCATTTGACCTCATTAAAATTAATAGCATAGGTATTAAGTCCTCATGAGATCGATACTTTTTATACTACTTGAACGATACGTGTGCTTGCGTTATACGCATGTGATTACGCACCGGTCAAGTTTTTGGCACCGTTGTCAGGGACTTATTTATCTTTCATTATTAGTTTTGAGGTTAGATTCGTTACTTGTATCTAATTTTATTTTTACTTATTGTTTTTGTTTTATTGTGTTTCAGGTTCTCAGATCCTTCATGAGACAAACCAGAAGCTTTGAACTTTGACCACTTGACCCAGAGATTGAGAAAACCATCAGACAGTTGAGAAGGGAAAGGCGAGAAGGCCAAGAAGCAATTGTTAACATGGAACCTAAACCTTTGGAGGTTGCACCACCAATTCCCATTCGAGATAGAACCATTTCGATGGTTGACAGACTCATTTCGTGTATTGTACTTCCTCCCTTACCAGCAAATGCAGGTGACATCAAAACATGCATTCAGATGATTCAGCAGTAAGTGCAGTTTGGGCGGAAAGCAACTGAAGATCCTAATGCCCACATCAGCAACTTCCTGGAAGTTTGTGGCACTTTCAATTACAACCGAGAAGCTGAAGAAGTAATGAGACTGCGAGTTTTTCCATACTCCTTAAAGGACAGAGCTAAAGCTTGGCTACAATCACTAATAGCAGGTTCCATCACAACTTGAAATAGCTTAGCCACCAAATTCCTTGTAAACTACTTTCCACCAGCCAGAACTGGAAAATTGAGGAATGACATCACATCCTTTGTGCAACAAAACTCAGAAACTCTCTACGAAGCTTAGGAAAGGTACAAAGATTTGCTCCGAAAATGTCCTCACTATGAGATTCCAAAATGGCTTCAAATCCAAACATTCTATAATGGACTTTCTGGAATAATGAGAACCACAATTGATACTGCTGCTGGAGGAGCTTTGATGGCAAAATGAGAAGATCAAGCCTGCGACCTAATCAAAGAAATGGCCAACAACAATTCCTTGTGGCCAATAGAAAGGAGCATGATCAAAAGAATTGCAGGATTTTATGAAGTTGGAGCCAATACAGCAGTCAACGCCAAACTGGATCAGATATGGAAATTCATGGAGACTCTTACCACTGGATCCACAAGTTCACCATATGGAAGAACACCAGAACCAAACCAACTTGAAGAAACGGTGAATTATGTCAACAATTTCAATAGACAGGGGAACAATCCATATTCCAACACCTACAGTCCATGGGGGAGGAATCATCCCAATTTTTCATGGGGCAACAATTCAGGGTAAAAAAGAAAATCCACCACCTGGATTCCAACAACAGAACTATCCACCACCTGGATTCCAGCAACATAACAAAGGCCAGGAGCAGGCAAATGAACAAGGAATAACAGAAGTGCTAGCTCAGTTAAAAAAGTACGATGCTATGTTTCAGAGCCAATCTACTTCTATCAAAGAACATGAGAATCAAATTGGATAACTGGCCAATGCTCAGAGTTACAGACCGCCATGTAATCTTCCCAGTAACACAAAACTAAATTTAAGGAACCGAGGGAATGAGCAATGTCAGGCCATTACTTTGAAAAGCGGTACTAAAATCAACAAAGATGTTGGAATCAAGGCATCCAAAGAAGAAGTTCCAAAAGAAGCAAAGGAAAAAGAACAGATCACTCAACCTCCACATTTTCCTCCGCGTCTTCAGAAAAACAAACTGGACAAGCAGTTTGCTCGATTCCTGGAGGTGTTCAAAAAGCTATATATCAACATCCCATTCGCAGAAGCGTTGGAAGAAATGCCCAGCTATGTTAAATTCATGAAAGATATTCTTTCACGAAAACGGAGATCGGGAGACTACAAGACAGTAGTATTGACGGAAGAATGCAGTGCCATCATTCAGCGAAAAATTCCCCCAAAGTTAAAAGATCCTGGCAGTTTCACAGTCTCATACACCATTGGAGAATACTACATCGTAAAGCTTTATGTGACTTAGGTGCAATTTTTAATTTGATGCCTTTTCTATTTATAGGAAACTGCAAATTGGAGAAGCAATGCCCACGTTAGTCTCTTTGCAACTTACTGATCGAACGCCCACATTTTCGAAGGGATTCGTTGAAGATGTGCTAGTCAAAGTAAACAAACTCATTCTTCCAGCAGATTTCATTATCCTTGACATACTCTCCATCCAACAAGAACGGTGATTGGATGGAGAGTATGCATGGACTACTGAAAGATGAACAAGGAATGACCATTTTCCGATGCCATTCATTAATCAGATGCTAGATAGATTGGCGGGACATGAGTTCTATTGTTTTCTGTATGGATATTCAGGATACAATCAGATTTCTATCGCCCTAGAAGATCAGGAGAAAACCACATTTACATGTCCCTATTGTACTTTTGCTTTTCGAAGGATGCCATTTGGATTAAGTAATGCCCCTGCCATTTTTCAGCGTTGCATGATGGCCATCTTTTCAGACATGCTGGAGCAGAGTATGGAGGTTTTCATGGATGACTTTTCTATGTTTGGAGACTCTTTTGATCATTGTTTGCAAAACTTGGAACATGTGTTGCAAAGGTGCGAAGATACGAACCTAGTACTCAACTAGGAGAAATGCCACTTCATGGTGCAGGAAGGCATTGTTCTTGGACACCGGATCTCACAAAAGGGAATCAAGGTAGACAAAGCAAAGATCGAGATAATTGAAAAACTACCTCCACCAACATCAGTCAAAGGTATTTGGAGTTTTCTTGGACATGCTGGTTTTTACAGGAGATTTATCAAAGACTTTTCCAAAATTACAAAACCTCTTTACAATCTTCTCAAGAAGGATGTGCCTTTCAACTTTATCAAAGAATTCCATGAAGCTTTTGAGATCTTAAAACAGAAGCTGGTCTCTGCCCCCATCATTGTAGCACCAGACTGGACCCTTCCATTGTTAGTGTTCCTAGAACATGCCAAGGATCTAATAAGCTTGAAAGTATATGATAAAGATCATTATAAGTTACAGAATATACTTACAATGAACGAATTTGGCTTTGAAAAATTTTGAGAAGTGATCTCCAAGATCCAACTTTCAATGTTGATTCCAAGCTTTGAGTTGTTTCCCAATCACCTTTGTTGATTCCTTGAAGTGCTAGCTAACTTGATTTTACCACAAAATCAAAGAGAGGAAGATGAAGAAGCTCACGCCCAAAAAGAATGAACTAGGGTTTGTGTTTGTGAGATATGTTTCTAAAATGAGAGAAAGATGCCTTTTGGTAAAAACCAATTTACCCTTTTCACCTAAACAAGGTGGTTGGGTAAATGGTTTCACCAAAACCATTCCAAGGTGGTTGGAAAGTGGATGGTTTGGCATAAATGCCAACCACTCTCCCAACTACCACATTTAAAGTGGGCCCCACATTTGAATTCAAAATTCAAATGGATTCTACGAATGTTTGCCGCGGCTCGGATTCATTTCATCCGATTAAACGAATTCTCATCGCTAAATAATTAAATCTAATTTAATTAAATAACGACGTCTCGTAAATTTATTACGAATGCCATTTACGACTTAATTCTAAATTAGTCTATTCGTTCATATTAAAGTCCGACTTTAATTTCGTAATTAAATCCAATTCATATTAATATATTCGATATATTAATTTTAGCCCATGTCAATAAATTAAATAGAAAAATCAATTTTAACTATTAAATTTATTTTACCGATTAATTCCAAATTAATCATGCTCTCTCTCTTTCGAACACATTTAATCCCAGATTAAATAATTCTTCAATTAATTCCAAATTAATTTTCTCTCTCTTAATTAATTCCATATTAATTGTAATCGAGTCAACTGTCATCGGTGAATCTTTGGGAAGCGACCCAAGAGACCTCTGGATATGTTGGCAGTAAATCCGATTATCGGACTATCCGATAAAGTGAGTACCTCGTACCACGTGCTTACCAATTTACAAGACATGGTTGGCTTCTAGCAAAGCACCATGCCTACCCAATTCTCCAGAAATATTCTTACTGGAATATATAATCTATGTCAAGCGTAGTATACGTAGTATTGCGTATAGCGATCCAGTATTGGATGTCACGTGCAAGGACTGGGGCTGGAATAGTGTCTGCCCCGTACGAAGCACATATCGGATATCAAGCAACTAGTCTCTTTGAATCGGATAATAATGACCTTGTCATATTATCCCGATGGTTGCAACACAATACAGAACTAGTTTTGAATCCCTTCATGATCGTCATCTCCATATGTCTGAAGTGATACTTCCGTCTTGACATCACATCCAATACACTACGATTCTCAATAAACCCAGTAGAGGCGTACACAAAACCTGTTAAAGCCCTGGACGACCAAAATCAAAGTTTACCGATTGTCGCAAGTACTAGCGATGCAAGTCTCAGGTTAAGACCAAATACACCTACCCTGAAAAGGACTTTCATAGACACATAGACATACTACCAATGGGATTCTGCGGGGTCTATCTAGAGCGAAGCTGTTTTTCGTACCATCGGTAAAACACAACCTCCTATCGCACTTGCATAAGTATCCAATACTTTAATATATGAGAACTATATCGTTAAGCCCTCACAACGCACACAAGTGCAATACTAGTATATTCCGTATTATCCATGTCCAATCTCGATAATACTACTACTAGGGATATTTAATGATTAAACCTTTATGGATTGAGACTGTCTCATATCATCTCAATCTCGAACTAATTATAAGGACTTATACCATTTCTATATCAAAGTAAATAAATTACGAAACGGTAAAAGGCAATTTCATTACTACATAGTTAATTTTGTACAAAAACACAATGTCTTTTACAAACAGTGATGCTATGGGTCATAATTGTCTAACAATCTCCCACTTGGCCTATAGCCAGTCACTCAAGCATCTAACACCTGAACTATGTCTATGTCTCTCAAACTTTTGCTGTGAAATAACTTTCGTCAGTAGATCTGCAATGTTGTCATCTGATGCGACCTTCTCGATCTTCACATTGCCACGATGTATAATCTCACGAATCATATGGAAACTTTGAAGAACATGCTTGGATCGTTGATGAGTCTGCGGTTCCTTAGCCTACGTTATAGCCCCGTTAGTGTCACAATACAATAGAACGGGCTCAGCTGCAAACGGAACTACTCCTAATCCAATTAGGAATTTACGGATCCAAACTGCCTCTTTTGCTGCTTCAGCTGCAGCAATATACTCCGCTTCTGTTGTTGAATTAGCAACAGTCTCTTGCTTTGAAGATTTCTAGCTTACTGCTCTGTTGTTCAAACAAAATATGTACCCGGATTGCGACTTAGAGTCGTCTTTATCGGTTTGGAAACTTGCATCGGTATACCCAGTTACCTCAAGTTCTCCATCTCCATAAACTAAGAAGGCATCCTTAGTTCGTCTAAGATACTTAAGGATGTTCTTAACCGCCATCCAGTGACTATCACCTGGATCAGCCTGATAGAGACTACACATGCTCAAAGCATACGAGACATCAGGTCGCGTACATATCATGTCATACATGATCGATTCGACTGCCGAGGTGAACGGTATTCGACTCATGCTGTTTCTCTCATCATGAGTTTTAGGACACATGTCCTTAGATAGAGTGATTCCATGTGACACTGGTAACAGTCCCCTCTTGGACTGATCCTTGTCAATATACGTGCTCTGGGAGAGTCCAAGCAGCTTTCTAGATCTATCCCGGTAGATCTTTATTCCTAGAATATAGGCTGCTTCTCCCAGATCTTTCATGGAGAATTTTAATGAAAGCCAAGCTTTCACCGATGTTAACATGAGAATGTCATTGCCCATAAGCAATACATCATCAACATAAAGGACAATAAAAGTCAGTGCTCTCCCACTAACCTTCTTATATACACAAAGATCATCTTCGTTTTGAATGAAATTATATTCTTTTATGATCTCATCAAAACGTTGGTTCCATGACCGCGATGTTTGCTTCAGTCCATAAATGGACCGATTTAACTTACAAACCTTGTTTGCAAGTCTAGGCATGATAAAACCGTCAGGCTGTTGCATATAAACATCCTCCAAAAGGTTTCCATTAAGGAAAGCGGTTTTAACGTCCATCTGCCATATCTCATAATTGAAATATGCAGCAATAGCAAGCATTATCTGAATGAATTTAATCATGGCAACGGGTGATAACGTTTCGTCATAATCGACACCATGTCATTGACGATACCCCTTCGCTACAAGCCTAGCTTTGTACGTTTGTACGTTGCCATCCATGTCGGTCTTCTTCTTGAAGACCCATTTACATCCAATAGGATTTACGCCTTCTGGTGCATCAACCAGTGTCCAAACTTGATTGGTGTACATGGAATCCATTTCGGACTTCATGGCCTCTTGCCATAAAGAGGAATCGATATCCTCTATCGCTTCCTCGTACGTAGCCGGTTCGTTATCCTCAATAAGATTAATATCCACATGAGGTGAGATCAGAAACCCATACCTCTCAGGTTGTTTCCTAACTCTCTCCGACTTACGCGGTCCTTGTGTAATAGAAGATTATGGTACAGTCTCATCCCGGATGGACTGTCCTTGTTTCCGTTGAGGATTCTATTCCAGGAATAGTATCACTCCGATTTTCATCGAGTTCTATTTTCCTCCTACTAACCACTGCATTTAGGAATTCCTTCTCAAGGAAAATTGCATGTAGAGCAACAAATACTTTGTTCTCTTATGGGTGATAAAAGTAATATCCTTTGGTTTCCCTAGGATATCCTACGAATAGGCATTTATCCGATTTGGGCTCAAGTTTGGTACCTTCCAAATGTTTAACGTATGCCCAGCATCCCCAAATCTTCAGGAATGAGAAACCTGGTTTCTTTCCTATCCATATCTTATACGGAGTCTGTTGTACAGACTTTGACGAAACCTTTTTCAAAATAAGAATTGCACTGCTTAATGCATATCCCCAGAAGTAAATAGGTAGCTCAGTGCGACTCATCATAGACCTTACCATGTTCAACAAAGTTCGGTTTCTCCATTCGGACACACCGTTTAATTACGGTGTTCCAGGAGGAGTCTACTGTGAAAGAATACCATATTCTTTCAAGTAATCTAGAAACTCATTGCTCAAGTATTCGCCACCACGGTCTGACCGTAATGTCTTTATACTCTTGCCGGTCTGTTTTTCAACTTTGTGTCGAAACTCTTTGAATTTCTCAAAAGTTTCGGACTTGTGTCTCATAAGATACACATAACCATAACGCGATGCATCATCCGTAAAGGTTACGAAGTATTCGTATCCACCTCTAGCCTGGCTAGACATGGGCCCACATACGTCACTATGAACGAGGGTTAACAGTTCGGTGGTGCGTTCACTCTTAAAGATGAAGTGGTTATCTTAAAGTTTGGTAATATATCGATTTATTAACCTGGAACACTAAATTATGTGTAAGCCTCTGTCGATGGTCAGACACAAATACCCAGTTTAACCCAATTGAACCATATGTCTATGTCAACCAAATTATCTGGATTCATTAAGTTTAAGTTCCAATTATGGCTACCCCCGCCCGACAGGTATATTCCTATCCTGTAAGGAAATCTATTAAAGGGTTATCTATCCTCAAGGAAGATCATGGGCTATTGAGTCTAAGGCTGAAACCTAAAATTCCTATGTCTAGTTCATTTTAGATTTACCAGATCAATTTTATTAATGGCCAGTTAATAAAAAAGCATTAAGATTAAGACTCAATAAATAAACCTTTATATTACCCAAGCTATAATCTAACCCTTATAAAACGGTGATATTGGATTTTATCACAACCCCAGATAACTAATTTAGTTACAACACATAACTAGGGCTAGTAAAAACTTAAAAATAAAAGACATAAAGTAAAAATACGGTGAAGTAAATACTGAAAAGTAAATTACAATAAAATAAAATGCTAAGGTAAAAGGAATTACTTTTACTACTACTAATTTAGATATCTCCCATAAAATATTATATAAACTTGTGATTCTTTTTCCAACAAGCCATAAAGGCGGTAACCTGATTAAGTCAAATTAAGTCCAACCAGCCATAAAGGCGGAACCAAAATTAAATTACCAACCCACCAATCTGGCGGTATCCTTTATTAGTCAGGTTTAAACCAGATTAAAATGAATTACCAACCGACCAATCTGGCGGTATCCTTTTTAAGTCAATATTTTAAATAATGAATATATTATTTTTAAGGGAGATTAATCTAAATAGTAACAGTAAAAGAATTACCTTTCACCCTAGCTGGGGGAGTTACCTCCTCATGGTAAATAATAAAAACTGTAAAAAGTAAAAAGTAAAAATTAAATTACTATATTAACAAAACGTAATTAAAATTAATTACAAAACTAAAAAACTAAAAAACTAAAAATTAAAAGAAAGTAGAGAGAAAAACTCTCTCTTTAGATAGATTATAAGAGAGAGAGTGGTGCCCTGAATTCTTAAATCTCGAGCTCAATTTATAGGCCTCGGTAGGCTTCCAGCGTCGCAACGCCAGGGCATTCAGCGTCGCTACGCCAGATTTTGTCGACGTGGCACGCTCTGGTTAGTCGGTTTGAAGATTTTGGATAAGCTGATAAGGTGACACGGGGCAGAGTGGTTGGGCTTCAATTATTGTGACACGTGGCGGCTTCTGATTGGTCGAGGAGATTCTTATCCGCCACGTGTCAGATAAGGATTAGATACTCAATGATTGATGCTGACGTGGCGGTGACATGGCGATGACGTGGCGACACGTGGGAAAGAGACTGTCGGCACCGTAGGATTGCGACACGTGGCACTTCCTGATTGGCTGATGATGACGTGGCAATACACGTGGCAATGTTGACTTGTTGACTTGCTGACGTGGCTGATGACATGGAAACACGTAGGCTGCCACATGGCACACGTGGCGATGATGACTGTTGGCACCGTAGGATGCTGACATGTGGCACGGCACATGTTAGCAGATCGGCTGTGATGGTGACACGTGGCACGGTGCATTTTAGCAAAGTCAAACTTTTCTCAGATTCTGATTTGTGGACCCGGAGCACGTTAGCACTGTTCGGCGCATTTTAGACGTTGCGACGCTGAAGGTCTTGGCGTCGCGACGCGGGAATTTACAAAAATGCCCTTTTCGTCCAATTTTCACTGTTTTGGCCCAAATCACCTCCAGAATGTCCTGAAACTTTATTTATCTACAAAATAACACAAAACATATCAAAACGTTCACAAAACTCAAGAAACTATACAAAATATTAGGTTAAATGAGTGGGAAATAGTGATAGATTTACCACTCATCACACCCCCAAACCTAACATTTTGCTAGTCCTCGAGCAAAACACAAAAATAAAATAACATAAATAAAATTTAACTAAGCCACTTTCGTAGGGATCACGGTTGCATTTAGCATATGCAACAAGCCTTTAAACCCCTAGGTGTCCCTAGTGGACGAGTTGTAGTCTCGTGAGGGTTTACAGCAATGATACCCACAAATATTTTACAAAAGTAAAAATGTAGTAAAACTAATGCACACAAAAGCAAAAAGACAAGCGAAAATATAATAAAGAAGTTAGTGACTAATCAGGTGAAACTTCTACTCCAAGTTACTAGTTGTTTTGTTTCATTCTAAATTACCGAATAAGTAAATTCTCCGATTATATTTACCATTCTCCATATAAACAGCCAACATAATATTAAAAAACTCATTTTTGCCCACAACAGTCATAAGTGCAGTTGATAAGAGAGTAATATTTTTGTCCTAAAGTTTTATCAGAATTCACACCTTTTTGCAGCAATGGAATAATTTTCAGATTTTTCAGATTTTTTTTTTCATTTTTTTTATTTATATGCAATATCTTCCATCTATGTAACGAGTGTTGGGTCGGTGGCTCCCAAACCAGTTGGCTTTAGGGCACCAGGTGTTAAGACACCCCTACGGACTTAATTACTCAGACTTCAGATATATATATTTTTGCAGCATCTTTGATCCATGTAACGAGCTTTGGGCCAGTGACTCCCAAACCAGTTGGTTTTATGGCACTAGGTGTTAAAACACCCTTACAGACTTAATAACCCGGATCTCAGAGGTTTTTTTTTGTTTTTTTTTTTTTACTCCATTGCTTTTTGAGATGCTTCCTCCAATTAAACTAGAGCACTGAATATTACAAACTTTTCAATTTTAGCTCATGTCCGTATGTTACTATATATGTTGATAATATCTGTCAACTGAAAATATGAAGATTCCTTTTAGTCCGTTTTAAGGAGAATTCACAAATTAAATAATTTAAAAGGAAGTAAACAACAATTAACTTATTTCAAAAATAGGCTTGAGATACGTCTCAGGAGTGGGAACTCCTTACTCACCTACCTCTCACCAATTTCACATTTTTAGTCAAAACACAAAAACACAAAATATTTTTGTAATTTTTGAAAATTTTTCAATTTTTTTGTATTTTTCGAAAAAATTTGGACTAAAAATAAAAACAACACACAAACTAAAAACAAGGTACTAATCAACTAATTCCCTCCCCCAAACCTAAATGAGACATTGTCCCCAATGTCTTAAACAGTAGAAGAATAGTTTAGAAGGTCGTACATGGTTAGCTGAAAATCTACATAAAATTAAAGGTTAAGATCCAGATTAATCCTACGCCTCTTACCACGATCATCCTCGGACCAATTTATCTTTGAAAGGATAGGGTCAACTCGTGGTTCATAGGGTATGAGTTGGTCTATTAGATCCGGAGCAGTTTTGGCAGTGAAGAGGAGTTCTTTAATAGGTTTTGACACGAACCCATTTCTCCGAGCATCATCAAGAAACACACAAAGAAAATCATAAAATCCATCAACGTTGAGCAGTCCAAGCGGTTTCTGGTGTATGTTCAGGTTCGCCCAAGATAACACAATAAAAATTTCCTCCAATGTACCCAAGCCACCTGGCAAAGCAATAAAAGCATCAGCACGGTTAATCATTTCTACCAGTCGTTCAGACATACCTGGCACGATCAATTCCTCTCCGTTTGATCATCCAATAAGATTTACCTCTGCCAAGGGTTTTGGGATGATTCCCAAAACATGACTGTCTCCCTCCTGTACAACCTTTGAAACGATCCCTATAAGTCTAAGATTTCCTCCGCCATATATTAAGTGCATATTCCTTGCAGCTAAGACTCGACCCAATTCATGTGCTGCTTCTACGTATTGTGGTTTAGTACCAAAACTACTACCACAAAATACACAGATGTTTTCAACTCGTCTTCTTGAGGTGGCTTCCATTTTTTATGTATTTCTTTCTCAACTCTGGATGCCTTCAAAAGTGCAATGATGGGCTGAATTTATAGTACCTGAAAAGGGTGAGTAATAATAACACAAGTATCTTCCAAATGACGATTAGTAGCGAAATAATATCGTGATAGTCAAAAAGGTCTGGATCCTGTCGAAGAAAATAAAATAAAATAACTAAAAAAATCACAATTATTAAGAAAAGACAAAGAGATATAATATTTACAAGAAAAGTAACGGCTTGATTGGCGTCTATGCGTCAGGGACAAGCTTCCCATCCAATTTTCTTATAAATTGGCAAACATGGTCTTTTTGAGTCAGATTCCCGAGACTTAACAGTTGTCTTTCCTTTTGGAATTGTGTATGTAATTTGCGAATGGCTATATGAACATATATACTGGGATGCGTCTCAAGAGTTGAAGATATTTCATCTACAGACTCCTTACTCAAGCCATCCCTAATGAATTTAATTTTGCCTTCGCGATTATCAGACACCATTCCTAAAGAACGACAACGAGTGTTGCAATTAAATCGTGCACATTTGTAACAAACACCCATTTTCTTAGCTCTACGTTTCTTTGCATAGGTGCTTCTTCCAAAACCAGGCAGATGTGAAATAAAAGAGTCAAAAGACTCACCTGCCAATCGGACTCGTGCTTCAATTACCCAATGAATATCATTAGGAATACCATTGATCATCAGTAGTCTCATTCGTTCCAAGCGAGCTTTATAGACTTTCATCAGAGATTTTTTAGGGAGGGAAGGGAATTGCTTGTGAAGATTTGTGAGAGATTCTTCCATCTTAAAATGACTAAACCTGCAAAAATTAAACACACAAAAATAAAACACACCAAATCACAATATATACACAAATTGCATGGGTTGCCTCCCTACTAGCGCTAAGTTTAAAGTCGTCAGCCAGACTTGACTTCTCGAACGTTAAGCTGGATCAAAAAGTGTAACACTTTCTTTTTGTCGCTCAAATGATTCTCCCCAGTAGTGCTTGACACGCTTATTTTTAACCTTGAAAGTTTTGTTAGCGTCAGGATCATGTATCTCAACGGCTCTATTTGGTAAAACTTTGGTGATCACAAATGGACCTGACCACCGTGATTTTGGCTTCCATGAGAAGAATTTCACCCTTGATTTGTTTAACAGTACCTTCTGCCCCGGTTCCAGTTGTATGCGCACTAACTTCTCATCATGTCTTTTCTTGCCCTTTTCTTTGTACAATTTGGCATCCTCAAAAGGCTGATTGTGAAATTCCTCCAATTCGTTGAGCTAGTGGATCTTTTTCTCTTCTGTTGCTTGTAGTGCAAGAATTGGCTCTTTCAGTGCAAAAGATGCTTTATCTTTAGGCTCCACAGGCAATTGACATATTTTAAGTTTGTAAGTAGATCTTTGTCTTTCATCAGAGTTCTGAATGGTACTGTGTATCACATCGAGTTTGAAACATTCCTCTTTCTTTTGATCATCTGGGAAATTCATGGCCTTGAAAACATTGAATGTTACTTCTTGGTCATGTACCCTCATGGTTAATTCTCATTTTTGTACATCAATAATGGTTCGACCTGTAGCCAAGAATGGTCTTCCGAGGATGATTGGCACGTCTGCGTCTTCCTCCATATCAAGGACAATAAAATCTGCTGGGAAAATGAATTTGTCAACTTTGACCAGCACATCCTCAACTACGCCTCTTGGGAATACAAGCGTTCTATCAGCAAGTTGCAGTGAGACTGAAGTTGGCATTGTTTCTCCAATCTGTAATTTCCTGAAAATAGAAAAAGACATCAAGTTAACACTCGCACCTAAATCACACAAAGCCTTACCAAAGTCATGTTCTCCTATGACGCAAGGAATAGTGAAACTGCCAGGATCTTTCAATTTTGGGGGAAGTTTCCTCTGAATGATGGCACTGCATTCTTCTGTTAATGCTACTGTCTCGTAATCTCCCAATCTCCGTTTTCATGAAAGAATATCTTTCATGAATTTGGCATAGGTGGGCATTTGTTCCAACGCTTCTGCAAATGGAATGTTGATATGCAGCTTTTTGAAGATTTCCAAGAACCGAGAAAATTGCTTGTCCAATTTGTTCTTCTGAAGACGTTGAGGAAAAGGTGGAGGTGGAGTGATCTGTTATTTTTCCTTTGCTTCTTTTTCCTCCATATGGGGTTAGCACAGCTATCCCCTACCGGTAACATCTCCCAGATCGGGGATGTTACAAAGATGGTATCAGAGCATGGTCTAGAGAGTCAGTGACTATAGTGGGTAGAGTGCTGGGGTCTTGTATACGTAGTACGTTCGGGATACCCGTATATGAGGCACTACCTCTTCAATGACAATGGAAATTGCATTTTATCATTTTGTAATTTGATTACTTGGATAAAAGTGATAAAAGTCCTTATGATTAGTTCCGGATTAATAAATATGAGACAATATCAATCCATAAAGGTTTAATCATTAAATATCCCTAGTTGTAGTATTATCGAGACTGGACATCGATAATGCAGAATAGACTATTATTGCACTTGTGCGTGTTATGGAAGCGTAACCGCATAGTTCTCATATATTTAAGTATTGGATACTTATGCAAGTGTGATAGGAGGTTGTGTTTACCGATAGTACGGAAACAGCTTTGCTCTGGATAGACCCCTCGGAATCCCATTGGTAGTATGACTATGTGTCTATGGGAATCCGAATCAGGGTAGGTGTATTTGGTCTTAACATGAGACTTACATCGCTAGTACTTGCGACAATCAATACACTTTGGTTTTGGTCATCCGGAACTTTAACAGGTTCTGTGTATGCCTCAAATCGTACTGTATTGGGTGTGATGTCAAGACGAAAGTGTCACTTCAGCCATATGGATATGATGATCACACAGGGATACAGAACTGGTGCTCTAATGTGTTGCAACCATCGAGATAATATGACAAGGTCATGATTATCCGATTAAAGAGACTAGTTGATTGTGATCCGATATATGCTTCGTACGGGGCAGACACTATTCCAGTCTCAGACCTTGCATGTGACATCTGATACTGGATAGTAATACAGTACTATGTATACTACGCCTGACATAAATTATATATTCCTTTAAGAATATTTATGGAGAATTGGGTAGGCACGGTGCTTTCCTAGAAGCCAACCATGTCTCGTAAATCAGTAAAAATGTGGTACAAGGTATTCACGTGTTCGGATAGTCCGACGACCGGATTTACTGCCATCATATCCAGGAATCTCATGGGTTGCTTCCCTAAGATTCACCAAGGACGTATGATTCGAACATAACTAATCTAGGATTTATTACGGAGAGATTTTATCTGGGATAAAATACTATTTGAAGAGAGAGAATGATTAATTTGGAATTAATCGATAAAATAATATATTCGATTTATTAAATGAAATTATATTTCATAACGGAATTAAAATTGGATATTAATTCGGGCGAATGAATTAATTTAGAATTAATTCGGGAGCGGCGTGAATAGTAATTTTGCTAGGCATAATTATTTAATTAAATTTGATTTAATTACATCACAACGGAAAATTCGTTAATTCGGAATTAACGAACCCGAGCCCGAAATGTGTTTGCGGGCCCACTCGGATTTTGAATCAAGTGGGGCCCACATATCACATCACAAGTCACATCACTTGTCATTTAACTTACCTTTTTGGTGATGGAATTTGGTGGGTGGTTGTTAACTTGTAAAACACACAAATGAAAGGTGATTGACTTAATACTAAATATTTCGTATATCTTTATTTTTGATTTTTGAAGTCATTCACAGAAGTCATCATCTTTTACAAAATTGAAAAAATCTCTCTCTCCCAAAAAGACCTCCATTGCCATGAGCTTCAAAGGCCTAAGGGAAAATTTTGTGGCAATTTTTTCCTAAGCTAGCACTTGAAGAATCATATCAAGGTGTTAGGGAAACCAATCCCAAGAGCTTGGAATCCATTTCAAAGCTTGGAGCTTGAACATCAACATTCAAGGAGGAGCTCTTGGAGGACTTCTCAAAGGAAAATTTTGTTCTTCACATATCCAACATTCGATCGAAGTAAGTATATTTCCGCTATTCTTCTTTACGTATTCACATTATTTTATACTTGGAGTGATCTTGGGATTACCTTAGAAACTCAACACATAATCCATGAGTGGGAGGATTTGTTGGGTTGCTATTAAGTGTCCCAAGATCATAATGAACAATGAAACATGAATGAATAACGAAGAAATATGGCGGAAACATACTTACAATGATCGGTTTGTTGATCCGTTGAGCAACAAAATTGTCCCCTCCAAAGCAATCAACTTTCGGCCAAGGTGAATGGTAGAGCTCCAAGCCTTGTTCTTTGATTCCAAGCTCCTTGAGTTGGTTTCCCTATCACCTCTTGATGATTCCTTGAAGGTGCTAGCCTTTAGTGAATTTTGCAACAAAATTTCACACACTTTTCTTCACAAATTTTGACAAAGAACTGAAGAAAATGGGAGAGCCAAAACAGTCACTTGTTTCGGAAATGAGAAGAAAAGAGAGAATACTTGTGTTTTTTATTTCAAAAATCAAATATATTTGTTCTAAAATGATTAATTAAGGATATACCAAACCTTAGTTGGTATATGACACATATGTCTTTCAATTAGAGTGTTTTACACTCTTCCATCAACAACTACACCTAAAGACATCAAGCTAAAGTGTAAAGTGACAAGTGATGTGATGGTTGATGTGACATGTGGGCCCCGCTTGATTCTGAATGCGAGTGGGCCCGCAAACACTCCTGGGCTCGGGTTCGCTAATTCAGAATTAACGAACTTCCGTCGCGACATAATTAAATCGAATTTAATTAAATAATTAAGCCTAGTAAAGTTACTATTCACATCGCTAACGAATTAATTCTAAATTAACTCCTTTTCCCGAATTAAAATCTAATTTTAATTCCACGTCGAAATCTAATTCCGAATAATATATCGAATATATTATTTTAATGATTAATTCCAAATTAATCTTTCTCTCTCCTCAAATAGTACTTTATCCAAGATAAAGTCTCTACGTAATTAATCCCAGATTAATTTAGCTCGAATCATACGTCATTGGTGAATCTTCACGAAGCGACCCAAGAGATCCCTGGATATATTGGCAGTAAATCCAGTCGTCAGATTATCCGAACACGTACGTACCTCGTACTACGTTTTTACCAATTTACGAGACATGGTTGGCTTCTAGCAAAACGCCATGCCTACCCAATTCTTCAGAAATATTCTTACCAGAATAAATGATCTATAACAGGCATAGTTTACCGTAGTATTGTGTATTGCGATCCAGTATCTGATGTCACGTGCAAGGCCTGGGGCTAGAATAGTGTCTGCCCCGTACGAAGCACATATCGGATATCAAACAACTAGTCTCTTTGAATCGGATAATTATGACCTTGTCATATTATCCCGATGGTTGCAACACAATAGAGAACCAGTTCTGAATCCATGCGTGATCATCATCTCCATATGTCTGAAGTGATACTTCTGTCTTGACATCACATCCAATACACTACGATTCTTAATAAACCCAGAAGAGGCGTACACAGAACCTGTTAAAGCCCTGGACGACCAAAACCAAAGTTTACCGATTGTCGCAAGTACTAGCGATGCAAGTCTCAGGTTAAGACCAAATACACCTACCCTGAAGCGGACTCCCATAGACACATATACATACTGTTGGTTTCTATAATTAGTCCCAAGGAAAGATTAAGCATATGAAATACAACAAGATGAATATATATTATAAACTTGAAGCATGGCGGAATCATACTTACAAAGCTTTTGTGATGAAAAGATGAACAAAGGTTGAAGCTCCAAGATCCTTGAAGTTTCGGCCAAGAGGAGAAAAGAGTTGAAAGCTCCAAGCTTTGTGTATTCCAAGCTCCAAGGTGGTTTCCCTATCACCTCCTTTGATTCCTTGCTTGTGCTAGCAAAAATGGAGAATGAGAAAACAATTTTCTTCTTCCTTGCCTTGTTGGTGCAGCTCACGGCGTGAGCAAGAGAGGAAGAGAGGAGAGTGTTTCACTTTTGATTTTGTTTCCTTTGCATGCCAAAAACGTGAATGACCAAGGAAATGAAAAGTGAAGTGATATCTAATACCAAAAGAATTTTTTATGCAAAAAATCCTTCCAAACCGTGCATGGCATTCCCTCAAAATGAATCCATCATTTGCTATCATTACCATACTTTGAGATTAGAGACAATGCATCATCCCTCAAAGGTGACTAGATATATTCACTATCTATTCGTATTAAGTAATGAGATATCGCGATGTGAATTTGCGGATATCACTCGATTCAAAATACGAATGTGTCCGCAAGCACTTTCGGGCTCGGTTTCGTTAATTCCAAATTAACGAATTTCCGTCGCAACGTGAATTAAATAATTACGCCTTGCGAAATTACTATTCAGTTCGCTAATGAATTAATTCTAAATTAATTCGTTTGCCCGAATTAAAATCCGATTTTAATTCCGCGTCGAAATCTAATTTCGTTTAATAATATATCGAATATTTTATTTCATCGATTAATTCCAATTAATCGATCTCTCTCTCTCTCTCCTAATAAGGCATTTTATCCAAGATAAAGTTTCTCCGCATTAATCCAAGATTAATAGGTTCGAATCAAACGTCATAGGTGAATCTTCAGGAAGCGACCCAAGAGATCTCCGGATATGTTGGCAGTAAATACGGTCGTTGGATAATCTAAACACGTATGTACCTCGTACTACGTCTTTACCGATTCACAAGACAAGGTTGGCTTCTAGCAAAGCGCCATGCCTACCCAATTCTCCAGAAATATTCTTATTGGAATATAAGATCTTTATCAAGCGTAGTATACCGTAGTATTGCGTACATCGATCCAGTATCGGACGATCACATGTTAGGCCTGGGGCTGGAAATGTGTCTGCCCCGTACGAAACATATATCGGACATCAAGCAACTAGTCTCTTTAAATCGGGCAATACTGACCTAGTCATATTGTCCCGACGGTTGCAACCTTTTATAGAGCACTAGTTCTGTATCCTGCGTGATCATCAACTCCATATGTCTGAAGTGACACTTCCATCTTGACATCACACCCAGTGCACTACGATTCCTGATAAACCAGAAGAGGTGAACACAGAACCAGTTAAGGTCCCCCAACCACCAAAACCAAAGTTTACCTATTGTCGCAAGTACTAGCGATGCAAGTCTCAGGTTAAGACCATATACACCTACCCTGATGCGGCCTCCCATAGACACGCAGACATACTACCAATGGGATTTCGCGGGGTCTATCCAGAGCGAAGCTGTTTTCCGTACCATCGGTAAAACACAACCTCCTATCGCACTTGCATAAGTATCATATACTTAAATATATGAGAACTACTATGTCGTTGTGCCCTCACAACATGCACAAGTGCAATACTAGTCTATTCCGCATTATCGATGTCCGATCTCGATAATACTCCGACTAGGGATATTTAATGATTTAAACCTTTATGTATTGATACTGTCTCATATCATCTCAATACGGAATTAATCATATGGACTTTCGCCATTTATATATCAAAGTAAATAAATTACAAAACGGCAAAAGGCAATTTCATTATCACATAGTTAATTTTGCACAATAATACAATATCATTTACAAAACAGTGACGCTATGGGTCATAATGTCCAACAATCTCCCACTTGGCCTATAGCCAGTCACTCAAGCATCTAATACCTGAACTATGTATATGTCGTTCAAACACTTGCTGAAGAACAGCCTTCGTCAGCGGATCTGCAATGTTGTCATCCGATGCGACCTTCTCGACTTTTACATCGCCACGATGTATAATCTCCCGAATCAGATGGTAACGCCGAAGAACATGCTTGGATCGTTGATGAGACCTTGGTTCCTTAGCTTGTGCTATAGCCCCGTTATTGTCACAATACAATGGAACGGGCTCAGCTGCTAACGGAACTACTCCTAATCCAATTAGGGACTTTCGGATCCAAACTGCCTCCTTTGCTGCTTCCGATGCAGCAATATACTCTGCTTCTGTCGTTGAATCGGCAACAGTATCTTGCTTGGAAGATTTCCAGCTCACTGCTCCGTTATTCAAACAAAAAATGTACCCGGATTGCGACTTGAAGTCGTCCTTGTCGGTTTGGAAACTTGCATCGGCATACCCAGATACCACAAGTTCTCCTTCTCCGTAAATTAAGAAAGCATCCTTAGTTCGTCTAAGATACTTAAGGATATTCTTAACTGCCATCCAGTGACCTTCACCTGGATCGGCCTGATAGCGACTGCACATGCTCAAAGCATATGACACATCAGGTCGTGTACATATCATGGCATACATGATCGATCCGACTGCCGAGGCGAACGGTATCCGACTCATGTTATCTCTCTCTTCTTGAGTCTTAGGACACATGTCCTTAGACAGAGAGGTACCACGTACATTGGCATCAATCCCTTCTTGGATTGATCCATGCTGAATCGCTTCAACACTTTGTCAATATATGTACTCTGGGAGAGTCCAAGCAGCTTTCTAGATCTATCCCGGTAGATCTTTATTCCCAGAATAAAGGCTGCTTCTCCCAGATCTTTCATGGAGAATTTTAATGAAAGCCAAGCTTTCACCGACGTTAGCATGGGAATGTCATTGCCTATAAGCAATACATCGTCGACATAAAGGACAATAAAAGTCAGTGCTCTCCCACTAACCTTCTTGTATACACAAGGGTCATCTTCGTTTTGCACGAATTATATTCTTTTATGATTTCATCAAAACGCTGATTCCATGACCGTGATGCTTGCTTCAATCCATAAATGGATCGATTTAACTTACAAACCTTGTTTGCAAGTCTAGGTACGATAAAACCGTCAGGTGTTGCATATAAACATCCTCCAAAAGGTTTCCGTTAAGGAAAGCGGTTTTAACGTCCATCTGCCGTATCTCGTAATCGAAATATGCAGCTATTGCAAGCATTATCCGAATGGATTTAATCATGGCAACGGGTGAGAAGGTTTCGTCATAATCAACACCATATTGTTGACGATACCCCTTTGCTACAAGCCTAGCTTTGTATGTTTGCACGTTGCCATCCATGTCGGTCTTCTTCTTGAAGATCCATCTGCATCCAATAGGTTTTACACCTTCTGGTGCATCAACCAGTGTCCAAACTTGGTTGGCATACATGGAATCCATCTCAGACTTCATGGCTTCTTGCCATAAAGCGGAATCAATATCTTGTATTGCTTCCTCATACGTAGACGGTTCATTATCCTCAATAAGATTAATATCTACATGAGGCGAGATCAGGTACCCATACCTCTCAGGTACTGTCCTGACTCTCTCCGACCTACGCGGTCCTTGTGTATATGAAGGTTGTGGTACAGACTCATCCCGGATGGTCTGTTCATGTTCCGTCGTTGATTCATTGCCAGGAACAGTATCATCACCAAGATTTTCATCGAGCTCCACTTTCCTCCCACTTACCACTATCTAAGAATTCCTTTTCAAGGAAAAATGCATGTAGAGCAACAAATACTTTGTTCTCTTGCGGGTGATAGAAGTAATATCCTTTGATTTCCTTAGGATATCCTACGAAAAGGCATTTATCTGATTTGGGTTCTAATTTGGTACCTTCCAAACGTTTAACATATGCCCAGCAACCCCAAATCTTCAGGAAAGAGAAACCTGGTTTCCTTCCTGTCCATATCTCGTATGGAGTCTGTTCAACAGACTTTGACGGAACCTTATTCAAAATAAGTATTGCACTGCTTAATGCGTATCCCCATAAGGATATTGGTAGCTCAGTGCGACTCATCATTGACCTTACCATGTCTAACAAGGTACGGTTTCTCCGTTCAGACACACCGTTTAATTGCGGTTTTCCAGGAGGAGTCCACTGTGAAAGAATACCATGTTCTTTCAAGTAATCTTGAAACTCATAACTTAAGTATTCGCCACCACGGTCCGACCGTAATGTCTTAATACTCTTGCCTGTTTGTTTTTCAACTTCGTGTCGAAACTCTTTAAATTTCTCAAAGGTTTCCGACTTGTGCATCATTAGATACACATAACCGTAACGTGATGCATCATCCGTAAAGGTTACGAAGTATCGATATCCACCTCTAGCCTGGCTAGACATGGGCCCACATACGTCACTATGAACGAGGGCTAACAGTTCTATGGCACGTTCACCTTTACCACTAAAAGGTGATTTAGGCATTTTGCCTAAAAGACAAGATTCGCAGACATCATATGAATTAGGATCAAATCCGTCCAAGTACCTACTCTTCGAAAGTGTGGATATGCGAGTCTTGTTAATGTGTCCTAGACGACAATGCCACATGTAAGCTTCATCTTTTAGATTACTCCTTTTGAGCCTTTTGTTTGTCATTTTGTGTTTAGGAGATTCATTTACATTCAAATATAAAGACCATTATTTGCAACAACAGTGCAAATTTCTGCATCATTTTTATATAAATAACACCCAGTGTTTCTAAATACAAAAGTGTACCCATGCTGGGTTAACAAAGATACAGAATAATATTCCTAGTTAAACTAGGTATATAATAACAGTTCAAAAGTTTAAGTACATGCCCTGAGGGCAGTTCCAAAACAAAAGTCCCTACAGCCAAAACAGCAACTGGTGTTCCGTTTCCGACTCGTAGGTCAACCTCCCCTGAAGCCAGCATCCTGCTATTCTGCAGATCCTGCAAATCAGTACAAATATGAGCAGCACAACCAGAATCAAAAATCCAATTTTTAAGACTAGAAGTAGTCATATTTATTTCAATAACAACATACCAGAGGCTGGTGCCTTGCCTGCCTTGATATCCTCCTTGTGTCCCTTGCCCATTCGGCAGTCACGTTTCCAGTGACCCTTCTTGCCGCAGTTGAGGCAGACATCTTGAGATTGTCCCTTGGCTTCCCAGAAGCTTTTGTCGACTTGCCTTTATCCTTTTTCTTATGTTTCTTCTTCCTCACCCCTCCAGTAGCTTTGGGCCCAGCCTTTGGCTTCTGAGAGGTCGATGTAAAGTGCGCCTCGCGCTTGCCCCCCTTTTGGAGTTCTTTTTCAGACTCCTTCAAGACGGATAACAGCTCTCCAAGAGAGTCATCCGTGTCCATCAACTTATAGTTGATTATAATTTGTTTCCAAGTATCGGGAAGCGATTGTAAGATCAAATCCACAGTCAGCTCAGCCTCCAAGACTATTCCCATATTGGCCAACTCATCAATATCGGCGATCATTTGAGCCCCGTGGGCCTCAACTGATGCGCCATCAGTCATTCGGGCGCGGAAGAGTTTCTTCACCAACTCATACCTCTCCATCTGCTTATTGGTGCGGTGGAGATCTTGCAGTCTAGCCATCATGTTATAAGGATCCAAGTCCCTATTCTGGCGACGAAAGTGTTGAGTCATAGAAGCTAACATAATAGCCTGAGCTGTGTCACAATCATTGCTGTGAGTTTTCCATAACTCCAGCTCAAGTGGGTCAGTGGACTTAGGCGGGAGAGGTTTTTATAGTATACAGCATCCTCTCAGCCCCAAGACTATCCTCAGGTTCATTTCCCAATCAGCGAAGTTTGTCCCTTTAAAGACATTGTCACCCATGATGATGTCTCGGACATTTACCTTGCTTGCCATCTTAACTACTACGATAGTCCAACTATCTAGTTAACGATAAAATGGGTACAGTCAAACTGTTACATGAAAAATAACAATGAATTAGTCCAACTAATTATAATAAATAGACGAAATAATTTTGAAGAACGCGTAAGGCAAAGTATCTGAATGAAATTGTAAATTCACATACTAGCCTCCCACTATTTTTATCAAGTCTCTAACCCTCTGTTGAGAACTCGGGAAATCCTATTTCCTAGTGGGCTAGGATCCCATTAAATAACACACAACCTTGACTTTGGCCAACAAGCTGTATGCTATTTAACTAGGTAGATCTCACAGATCATTGGATCCAATCCAATTCCTAGATCTGGTTAGGTGGACATCCAAGTCCTAAACATATTGCGTATGCCAATGTATCTAATACATTTTCTAACCATATCCTCCGAATCATCTAGGCCTTGGCTTTGGCACAACAAACCTAATGATTCCAGTTAAGCGGGACCCATTGACAAGGATAGTTTCGTAATCAATGTCGTTGGACAAGAAGTGATCTTGACTTTGGCCAACAAATCACAACTTGGACAAGACACCGATGTGGAACAAAACTCTCATGATTCAAGTACATCCTAATTGACAAGGTCTTGACTTTGGCCAACAAACCAATGTCAATCGGATCTTGAACAAGAATCATTCAATGGAAGGATAATCGCTTAATATAGATTGAGGGATTTTTGCGTAATTGGCAACCAATTTATTATCTTTGTTAGGTCTCATCAACATACACCCTTAAGCATGCTTCTAAAACATCATAAAGCGCGTAAAATAAATTAATAGTGATATACGGATGGATATATAACACAACTTGTTCCTAGAACAAATCACTCCCTTTCCTCTCCCCGCTAGCACTATTCTACTACTACCCAATTACATAATACATAAGAGAAGAAACTCATTTGCATTGAGGGGAATTAGGTGAGAAGAGAATACAAAGAGATAAAAGAGATAGGCTGGACACGCAGGTCCAATTTATAAATTATAAATTTACAATAATTTCTAAAATTACCCTTCCCTTCTAATATCCATCCGATATACACTATTCATTCATCATACATATATATCAAACAAGACATGCTTTTACAACCAATCTAATCCAATTAATTAGTCTTTGTTTAAATGATCATCCAATGTTCAAACAACGGTTTTGATTTTGTGCGAGTCCAACTCGTTTGAGAATAAGTACATAAGGTACGAATTACGAATTATATCGAACTACTTATTAAATCTAATTTAATTCGTATTCAATACTAATTCAATTATTTAATTCCAAATTAAATGTTTACACTTTTAATGTGCTTTAAAGACTTAGATTCTAAATCTAATCTAATTGGGTCTCAAAGCCCAACTAACATCCAATGTTTGTTTAATTAAAGTCCGATGAGCTTTCAATTGATTTATTAAGGCTTGGATTAGGTCAATGTGGGTCAAACCCAATTACCAAGCCCAAATAAGGAATCACCCTTAAATGCCACAAAACCAATTTCAAGCCCATAAGGCCCAATTAAACTTTAAAGCCCATTATACTACATTTGGACTTAATGGAGTGATTTAGGCCCAAATTGGATCCAATCCTTTTGGCCCAAATCTACTTGGCCCAACCAACCCCAAGCCCAATTATAATAAATATACAAGCCAATTTAACAATTAAGCCCATTAATTTAAATTTCAATACTCCAAATTTTAAAATTCAAATTAAAGTGTAAAACCAAGATTAATACATTAAACCAAATATTTCAAAATACCAATTTAATTTATTAATCATCTATTGTTCAAAACATATGTCAAACATTAATTTGAACAAAAATCAAGTCCATTTTCATGTCCATTAGTATTCGGCCAAGTGAGATTTTTTGTGTCGATTTGTTTTTCAATCCGATTGAATCACTAATCTACGTCCCGTATACGTTTTAAGTCATCCAATGATCTCGTACACAAAAAATTCCAACACATCCAATGTTCATACCCATTCGGCCAAGGTTACATTTTTGGGGAAAAATCATCCAATGCATTTTTCTCAAAATTGATTCCATATAATATCATTCTATATACATGTAAGCATACTCATTCATCAAATTTCACAAGAACATGCTTCAATCAATTTTACCCAAATTTTAACCTAATATATTTCATGCTTAAACATAGCACTGATACCATTGTTGGTTTCTATAATTAGTCCCAAGGAAAGATTAAGCATATGAAATACAACAAGATGAATATATATTATAAACTTGAAGCATGGCGGAATCATACTTACAAAGCTTTTGTGATGAAAAGATGAACAAAGGTTGAAGCTCCAAGATCCTTGAAGTTTCGGCCAAGAGGAGAAAAGAGTTGAAAGCTCCAAGCTTTGTGTATTCCAAGCTCCAAGGTGGTTTCCCTATCACCTCCTTTGATTCCTTGCTTGTGCTAGCAAAAATGGAGAATGAGAGAAAACAATTTTCTGCCTTGTTGGTGCAGCTCACGGCGTGAGCAAGAGAGGAAGAGAGGAGAGTGTTTCACTTTTGATTTTGTTTCCTTTGCATGCCAAAAAACGTGAATGACCAAGGAAAATGAAAAGTGAAGTGATATCTAATACCAAAAGAATTTTTTAATGCAAAAAATCCTTCCAAAACCGTGCATGGCATTCCCTCCAAAATGAATCCATCATTTGCTATCATTACCATACTTTGAGATTAGAGACAATGCATCATCCCTCAAAGGTGACTAGATACATTCACTATCTATTCGTATTAAGTAATGAGATATCGCGATGTGATTTGCGGATATCACTCGATTCAAAATACGAATGTGTCCGCAAGCACTTTCGGGCTCGGTTTCGTTAATTCCAAATTAACGAATTTCCGTCGCAACGTGAATTAAATAATTACGCCTTGCGAAATTACTATTCAGTTCGCTAATGAATTAATTCTAAATTAATTCGTTTGCCCGAATTAAAATCCGATTTTAATTCCGCGTCGAAATCTAATTTCGTTTAATAATATATCGAATATATTATTTCATCGATTAATTCCAAATTAATCGATCTCTCTCTCTCTCCTAATAAGGCATTTTATCCAAGATAAAGTTTCTCCGCAATTAATCCAAGATTAATAAGGTTCGAATCAAACGTCATAGGTGAATCTTCAGGAAGCGACCCAAGAGATCTCCGGATATGTTGGCAGTAAATACGGTCGTTGGATAATCCAAACACGTATGTACCTCGTACTACGTCTTTACCGATTCACAAGACAAGGTTGGCTTCTAGCAAAGCGCCATGCCTACCCAATTCTCCAGAAATATTCTTATTGGAATATAAGATCTTTATCAAGCGTAGTATACCATAGTATTGCGTACATCGATCCAGTATCGGACGATCACATGTTAGGCCTGGGGCTGGAAATGTGTCTGCCCCGTACGAAACATATATCGGACATCAAGCAACTAGTCTCTTTAAATCGGGCAATACTGACCTAGTCATATTGTCCCGACGGTTGCAACCTTTTATAGAGCACTAGTTCTGTATCCTGCGTGATCATCAACTCCATATGTCTGAAGTGACACTTCCATCTTGACATCACACCCAGTGCACTACGATTCCTGATAAACCCAGAAGAGGTGAACACAGAACCAGTTAAGGTCCCCCAACCACCAAAACCAAAGTTTACCTATTGTCGCAAGTACTAGCGATGCAAGTCTCAGGTTAAGACCATATACACCTACCCTGATGCGGCCTCCCATAGACACGCAGACATACTACCAATATGATTCCGCGGGGTCTATCCAGAGCGAAGCTGTTTTCCGTACCATCGGTAAAACACAACCTCCTATCGCACTTGCATAAGTATCATATACTTAAATATATGAGAACTATGCCGTTGTGCCCTCACAACATGCACAAGTGCAATACTAGTCTATTCCGCATTATCGATGTCCGATCTCGATAATACTCCGACTAGGGATATTTAATGATTAAACCTTTATGTATTGATACTGTCTCATATCATCTCAATACGGAATTAATCATATGGACTTTCGCCATTTATATATCAAAGTAAATAAATTAAAAAACGGTAAAAGGCAATTTCATTATCACATAGTTAATTTTGCACAATAATACAATATCATTTACAAAACAGTGACGCTATGGGTCATAATGTCCAACACATACTACCAATGGGATTCCTCGGGGTCAATCTAGAGCGAAGCTGTTTTCCGTACCATCGGTAAAACACAACCTCCTATCACACTTGCATAAGTATCCAATACTTAAACATATGAGAACTATGCCATTATGCCCTCACAACGCGCACAAGTGCAATACTAGTCTATTCCGCATTATCGATGTCCAATCTCGATAATACTACGACTAGGGACATTTAATGATTAAACCTTTATGGATTGATATTGTCTCATATCATCTCAATCCGGAACTAATCACATGGACTTTTACCATTTATATATCAAAGTAAATAAATTACAAAACTGTAAAAGGCAATTTCATTATTACATAGTTAATTTTGTACAAAAACACAATGTCTTTTACAAACAGTGACGCTATGAGTCATAAATGTCCAACAATCTCCCACTTGGCCTATATCCAGTCACTCAAGCATCTAATACCTGAACTATGTACATGTCGCTCAAACTTTTGCTAAGGAATAGCTTTCATCAGCGGATCTGCTAAGTTGTCATCTGATGCGACCTTCTCGACCTTCACATCGCCACGATGTATAATCTCACAAATCAGATGAAAACGTCGAAGAACATGCTTGGATCGTTGATGAGACCGCGGTTCCTTAGCCCGTGCTATAGCCCCGTTATTTTCACAATATAATGGAACGGGCTCAGCTGCTAACGGAACTACTCCTAATCCAATTAGGAATTCTCGGATCCAAATTGCTTCCTTTGCTGCTTCAGCTGCAGCAATGTACTTCGCTTCTGTTGTTGAATCGGCAACAGTCTCTTGCTTGGAAGATTTCCAGCTCACTGCTCCGTTATTCGAACAAAATATGTACCCGGATTGTGACTTACAGTCGTCTTTGTCGGTTTGGAAACTCACATCAGTATACCCAGTTACCTCAAGTTCTACATCTCCATAGATTAAGAAAGCATCCTTAGTTCATCTAAGATAATTTAGGATATTCTTAACCACCATCCAGTGACCTTCACCTGTATTGGCCTGATAGCGACTACACATGCTCAAAGCATAGGAGACATCAGGTCGCGTACATATCATGGCATACATGATCGATCTGACTGCCGAGGCGAACGGTATCCGACTCATGTTGTCTCTCTCATCTTCAGTTTTAGGACACATGTCCTTGGATAGATAGACGCCATGTGACACTGGCAACAGTCCCCTCTTGGACTGATCTATGTTGAATCTCTTCAACACTTTTGTCAATGTACGTGCTCTGTGAGAGTCCAAGCAGCTTTCTAGATCTATCCCGGTAGATCTTTATTCCCAGATCTTTCATAGAGAATTTCAATGAAAGCCAAGCTTTCACCGACGATAGCATGGGAATGTCATTGCCTATAAGCAATACATCGTCAACATAAAGGACAATAAAAGTCAGTGCTCTCCCACTAACCTTCTTGTATACACAAGGATTGTCTTCGTTTTGAATGAAATCATATTCTTTTATGATCTCGTCAAAATGTTGGTTACATGACCTCGATGCTTGCTTCAGTCTATAAATGGACCGATTTAACTTACAAACCTTGTTTGCAAGTCCAGGCACGATAAAACCGTCAGGTTGTTGCATATAAACATCCTCCAACAGGTTTCCGTTAAGGAAAGCAGTTTTAACGTCCATCTGCCATATCTCGTAATCGAAATATGCAGCAATTGCAAGCATTATCCGAATGGATTTAATCATGGCAACAGGTGAGAAATTTTCAACGTAATCGACACCATTTCGTTGACGATACCCCTTCGCTACAAGCCTAGCTTTGTACGTTTGTACGTTGCCATCCATGTCGGTCTTCTTCTTGAAGAGCCATTTGCATCCAATAGGCTTTACGCTTTCTAGTGCATCAACCAGTGTCCAAACTTGGTTGGTGTACATGGAATCCATTTCGGACTTAATGGCATCTTGCCATAAAAGCGGAATCGATATCTTGGGTGATAGAGCAACAAATACTTTGTTCTATCGTGGGTGATAGAAGTAATATCCTTTGGTTTCCCTATGATATCATATGAATAGGCATTTATCCGATTTGGGTTCAAGTTTGGTACCTTCCAAACATTTGATGTATGCCCAGCATCCCCAAATTTTCAGGAATGAGAAACCCAGTTTCTTTCCTGTCCATATCTCATATGGTGTCTGTTGTACAGACTTTGACGGAACCTTATTCAAAATAAGAATTGTACTGTTTAATGCATATCCCCAGAAGGAAATAGGTAGCTCAGTGCGACTCATCATAGACCTTACCATGTCCAACAAATTACGGTTTCTCCGTTCGGACACACCATTTAATTACGGTGTTCCAGGAGGAGTCCACTTTGAACGAATACCATATTCTTTCAGGTAATCTTGGAACTCATTGCTCAAGTATTCGCCACCACGGTCCGATCGTAATGTCTTAATATTATTGCCGGTCTGTTTTTCAACTTCGTGTCGAAACTTTTTGAATTTCTCAAAAGTTTCCGACTTGTGTCTCATTAGATACACATAACCATAACGAGATGCATCTTCCGTAAAGGTTACGAAGTATTCGTATCCACCTCTAGCCTGGCTAGACATGGGCCCACATACGTCACTATGAATGAGGGCTAACAGTTCGGTGGCGCGTTCACCTTTACCGCTAAAAGGTGATTTAGGCATTTTGCCTAATAAGCAAGATTCGCAGACGTCATATGAATTTGGATCAAATCCGTCCAAGTACCCACTCTTTGAAAGTGTGGATATGCGAGTCTTGTTTATGTGTCCCAGACGACAGAGCCACATATAAGTTTCATCGTTGTTACTCATTTTGAGCCTTTTGTTTGTTATATTATATGTTGGAGATAGATTTATATTCAAAATATATAGTACATTATTTGCATCAACAGTGCAAATTTCTACATCATTTTTATATAAGTAACACCCAGTGTTTCAAAATACAAAAGTATACCCACATTGGGTTAACATAAATACAGATATGATATTCCTAGTCAAACTAGGTACATAATAACAGTCATTTAGTTCACGTACATGCCCTGAGGGTAGTTCCAAAACAAAAGTGCCCACGGCCAAAACAGCAACAGGTGCCCCATTTCCATCGCGTAGATCAATCTCCCCTAAGGCCAGTCTCTTGCTAATCCGCAGATCCTGCACATCAGTACATATATGAGTACCACAACCAGAATCAAAAATCCAATTTTTAAAACTAGAAGTAGTCATGTTTATTTCAATAAAAAACATACCTGAGGCCGGTGCCTTGCCCGCCTTTATCTCTTTCTGGAGCACCTTGTACTCGCGGCAGTCACGCTTCCAGTGACCCCGCTTGCCGTACTGGAGGCAAACATCCTGAGATTTGTCCTTAGGCTTCCCAGAAGCCCTTGACGATTTGGCCTTGCCCTTTCTTTTATGCTTCTTCTTCTTCACACCTCTAGTAGCTTTGGGCCCAGCCCTCGGTCCCTAAGATGTCGAAGCAAAGTGCGCCTCGCACTTGTTGCCCTTAAGTAGCTCCTTCTCAGCTTCCTTGAGAGTTGACAGTAACTCTCCAATAGTATCATCAATGTTCATCAAATTATAATTTATGATGAACTGTCTCCTGGTGTCGGGAAGAGATTGAAAGATCATATCTATGGTAATCTCAGCCTCAAAGACTATCCCATCTCAGCTAACTCATCTATGTCAGCAATCATCTGTACCACATGTGATTCAACAGACATGCCTTCAGACATACGTGAACGGAAGAGCTTCTTTACTAACTCATATCTCCGCATCTGATGAGTGATAACTGTATCACTATTTCCCACGCATTTAACTTAATATTTTGTATAGTTTCTTGATTTTTGTGAATATTTTGAGGTGTTTTTTGTTATTTTGTAGATAAATAAAGTTTCAAGACATTCTGGAGGTGATTTGGAGCAAAATTGTGAAATTTGGCAAAAAGGGTATTTTGGTAATTTTGGACGTCCCGACAACCAAACCCTTGGCGTCCCGACCTCTAACGTGCGCCAGAGGCTGCTAACGTGCACCGGGTCAACAAGTCAAAGTTTGACAAGTTTGACTTTGCTAACGTGAGCTGTGCCACGTGTCATCATCACAAGCGATCCGCTAACGTGCGCCGCATGCCACATGTCAAAAATTCAACGAGCCACGTGTCAAAAATTCAACGAGCTGAAATTTTTGAGCCGCCTTGCCACGTGTCAAGACGAGATGAAGCCACGTAAAAAGGAGCTGTCGTCGTGACGCCAAAGGCCTTGGCGTCGCGACGCCCAGGGTCTATTGAAGCCTATAAATTCGTTTCGAAATTTCAGTTTCATATATACCTTTTCCTTGAAATCCTCTGATGTAAATATGGAGTTATCTTCTTAGTTTCTTTAAATATTCAGTTTTAATTACGTTTTGTAATAGTAATTTTCTTCTATAAATAGTACTTTTACTTTCTTAAACTTTTTTTTACTATTCATCCATGATGGGGTAACTTATCCATGCTAAGGTAAAAAGGGAATTCTTTTACTATTGCTATTTAGATTAATCTCCCTTAAAATATAATATATAAACTATTTAAAACCTGACTTAATTAAGGATACTGCCATACTGGTCGGTTGGTTATTCAATTTAATCTGGTTGAACCTGACTTAATGAGGATACCGTCATACTGGACGGTTGAGCCTTATGGCTGGTTTATAATTCTGTTCCGCCTTATGGATGGTTTATTTTAATTTGACTTAATGAGGATACCGCTATTCTGGACGGTTGGTTTAAAATATCACAAGTATATATATTATATTATAGGAGATATCTAAATAGTAAATAGTAGAAGTTAATTCCTTTTACCTTAGCATTTTATTTATTTTTCCGCATTTACTTTTTAGTAATTTTTATGTCTTTTTTACTTGTCCTAACTATGTGTTGTAACTAAGTTAGTTTTCTAGGGTTGTGATGAAATCTAATATCACCGGTTTAAAAAAGGTTATTTTATAGTTTGGGTAATTTAAAAGTTTACTTATTAAGTCTTAAGCTTAATGCTTCTTGTTGTTTGATCACCAATAAGATTGATGTGGTAAATCTAAAATGAACTAGACATAGGGATTTTAGGTTTCAGCCTTAGACTTAATAGCCCACGATCTTCCTTGAGGTTAGATAACCCTTTAATAGATTTCCTTACAGGATAGGAATATACCTCTCAGGCGGGGGTAGCCATAATTGGAACTTAAACTTAATGAATCCAGGTAATTTGGTTGACATAGACATATGATTCAATTAGTGAAACAGAGTATTTGTGTTTGACCATCGGCAGAGGCTTTCGCATAAATTCATGTTCCAGGTTAGTAAACTGATTTATTACACAAACATAAAATAATCACTTCATCTTTTAAAAGATACTAGAAAGATTCGCAACCCTAGATCTTTGAGTCTTTTATATTCCTTAGTATTTTCTTTTGTCTTTTTCTTTATTTACTTATTTAGCAAATCAACAAAATCAAATCAATTAAGCAATCAATTCCCTTCTCCTTATAATTAGATATCTGCAAATAAATAGTATCAACAATTAATAACAACAGTAGGAATTAAGTCCTCGTGGGATGGATATTTTTATACTACTTGAACGATACGTGCGCTTGCGTTATACGTGTGTGTTTACGCCGGTCAAGTTTTTTGGCGTCGTTTCCAGGGACTTATATTTCTTGAATTATTAATTTTAAAGCTATCTAATTTACTTATATCTAATTTTCTTTATTATTATCTGTACTTTTTATTTCTTTCTTTTGTTTTAAGGTGATTGAAAAAATGGAACATTTTGAAAGATTACGAGCTTTACTAGAAGAAGATACACCCCAAATCCAGGAGCAACAGTCCGGTTTTCTAAGGCCTGTTGTCCAGCCCAACAACTATCACTGGAAGTCAGAATCAAGCAATACTACATTTGCTCATCAGAATGAAATAGGGAGATGTGTAATATGTGATGGTAACCACCCGAGCAACCAATGTATATACCTTTCAGAGTGGTAGAATTATTGGAATCATTCAAGGTATGAAGAATCATCACATTTTCCATCTTATCCACCATCCATCTACGATCTTCATCAAGAACCAGATCCATCAGAGGAAGATCAGTTGAATGACATGCTCAAAGATTGGCTCGAGAAACGGGAAGCTCAATTTGATGTACAAATTCAGAGTCAAGCGGCGTCTATACAGAAGATGACAGATCAAGTTAGACAATTAACAGATAACCTGAATCACATATCTCACGGAGCAAATTCAAATAATACTGAAGAAGCCTTCGAATATCCTAAGATTCATCATGACATCATAACAGAGGACGAGGCTGAGCAGTATCAAGAATCAGACGTATGAGTTCAGAAGCCTGAACCAACAAAGTCTAAATTTGATTTTTATTATTTTGACTCTGAAGAGGATGAAGAAACTGAGTTTTTTGTACAAACTGCACCAACAAAGGAGGATGAAACTTTCCATCCTCAGAATACAGATCTTGAAGAATACTTTGCACTAATGTTTGAAGACGATCTACCTAAGCCAATCACTTCACTCAGATCATAGGATGAAGACCTAAAATCTGACATTTCTTTAAATTCTCACATTGATACTTTTGAAGCATGCATTTCACAGATGACAGATGAAGAACTGAATGCTGATATCCTTAAATTCATCTGTGAAGAAAAGATGGAGCAAGAAGCAGAGTAAATAGAGGGATTCCAAGTCAAGCACCATACAAGACCTCCTGATTTTCTTTCTTTCTTTTCAGGAATCACTGGAGCAACAAAGATTAAAAAGATGGCACAAGCACTGAATGAGACAAAATTATTTTTTTCGTCTTACAGTTGGAAAAGACCTTTCAAAAGCAATGCACATGGGAATTTATTTAATAGGACATCCAAAACGACGCTGAAACCGCCTTGACAAATGAATTTCCATCACGTCTAAGCTGACGACATTAAACTTAGCGCTAGCAGGGAGGCAACCCATGTAATTTTTGTGTATATTGCAATTTGGTGTGATTTTATTTTGTGTGTTTAATTTTTTCAGGTAAAGACATTTCAAAATGGAAGAAGCTCTCGCAAGTCTTTGCAAGCAATTTACTTCTCTCCCTAAAAAATCTCTGATAAAAATCTACAAAGCTCGCTTGGAACGGATGAGGTTATTGATGATCAAAGGTATTCCTACTAACATTCGTTGGATTATTGAAGCACGAATCTGATTGGCAGGTGAGTTTTCTGACTCTTTTATTTCACATCTGCCTGGTTTAGGAATGAGCACATATTCTAAAAAGAGAAGAGGCAAAAGAATGTGTGTTTGTTATAAATGTGCCCGTATGTTTTGTTATACTCATTGTCGTTCTTTAGGAGTAATATCTAATACCCACGAAGATAAGATTAAATTCATTAAAAATGGCTTGAGTAAGAAGTCTTTGGATGACATCTCTAAAACTCTTGAGACGCATCCCTGTGGATTTGTGTATCAAGAAATTCCCAGATTACATACACTATTTCAAAAAGAAAGACAATAGTTAAGTCTTGGGAATCTGACACCCAGTTTGCCAATTTATAAGAAAATTGGATGTGAAGCTTGTCTTTGACGCATAGATGTCAATCAAGCTGCTACTTTTCTTGTACATATTATATCTCTTTGTCTTTTCCTAATAAATTTATTTTATTGTTTTCTTTTATTTTCTCCGACAAGATCCAGACCTTTTTTACTATCATGATTTATTTTACTGTTTAACTAATAATTTTCATCTGGCAGGTACTAGTGCTATTATTACTCACCTTTTTCAGGTTCAATAAATTAAATTCATCATTGCACTTTTGAAGACATCCAAAGTAAAAAATGGAAGCCACTTCAAGAAGACGAGTTGAAAACATCTGTGTGTTTTGTGGTACCAGTGTTGGTACTAATCTACAATACATAGAGGCAGCACAAGAATTGGGTCGAGTCATGGCTGAAAAGAATATACACTTAGTATATGGCGGGGGCAATCTTGGACTTATGAGATCATTTCAAAGGCTGTACAAGATAGAGGCAGTTCAGTTTTGGGAATTATCCCAAAACCTTTGGCAGAAGCGAATCTTATTGGACCATCAAACGAAGAAGAATTAAATGTGCTAGGTATGTCTGAACGACTGGTAGAAATGATTAACCTTGCTGATGCTTTTCTTTCTTTGCCAGGAGGATTGGGCACATTGGAGGTGTTGGTTTAAATCTAGGTCCCAAGATCAAACAAGCAATGAAAACATGCGTGAATACACCAACGGAGATAGCGGAATACTCACATTGATCGGTTGAGTCGATTTGGAGACGAACAAAGCCACAAAACTCACTGCCTCATGCGTGAAACTGCAGCAGTCCACTGTCCACGTTTTCAGATTTTGAGCTAAGAAAACGGAGCTCCAAGCCTCGTCCGACGGATCCCGGCTCATGGGCGAACCTCCCTACCACCTTCGCAAGACTCGTAAGTGTGCTAGCACTTGATTTCTCACCTTGAAAAACCACTCTTGCTTCCCTTATATTCACGTTTTTCTGGTTCAAAACCAGTGAAGAAAATGCCCCTTGGGCGTGAATTAGAAGAGAGAAAATAAGAGAGATGAAGTTGTGTAATCTTTTTTTGCATTTGAATTTCAAGTGTATCTTATACACTTTTGTGAATTTCAAATGAATTTCATTTGAATTTGCTTTTAGAAGTCAAACAATAAAAGCTATCATTACACACATCTTATCTATCACTATTCACATCAACATCACTTTATCAAAGTGACAACTTGTCATATCACATCACTCAAAGTGACAAGTGATTTGACGCTTGATGCGACTTGCGATGCCGCACTCGAATTCGAAATACGAATGCGCTCGCAATCACACTCGGGCTCGAGTTCGTTAATTCCAAATTAACGATTTTTCCGTCGCGTCGTAATTAAATGATTACGCCTAGCGAATTCACTATTCACGTCGCTAACGAATTAATTCTAAATTAATTCGTTCGCCCGAATTAAAATCTAATTTTAACTCCGCGTCGAAATCTAATTTTATTTAATATATCGAATATATTAATTTATCGATTAATTCCAAATTAATCTTTATCTCTCTCTAGACGATATTTTATCCTAGATAAAATATCTCCGTTATTAATCCTAGATTAATTTTCTCTCTCTTCTACATAATCCCAGATTATTCAAGAGTGCGAGTTGTGCGTCATCGGTGGATTATCGGGAAGCGACCCATGAGATCTCCGGATAAGTTGGCAGTAAATACGGTCGTCGGTGTATCCGAATCACGTACGTACCAAGTACTACGTTCTACCGATTTACGAGACAAGGTCGACTCCTAGCAAAGCACCAAGTCTACCCAATTCTCCGGACATATCCATTTAAGAATATTAAGATCTGTTATCAAGCATAGTATACGATTGTATTGTGTATATCGGCCCAGTATCGGATAGTCACGTGCTAGGGCTGGGGCTGGATAAGTGTCCGCCCCGTCCGAAGCACATATCGGATGTCTGGTAACATAGTCTCTATAATCGGATATTCATGACCTGGTCACAATATCCCGATTGGTTGCGCAACACTCAAGAGCACTAGTACCGTATCCTGTGTGACATCATCTCCAATATGACTGAAGTGATACTTCCGTCTCGACATCACACCCAATACACTACGACTCTCTGATAAACCCAGAAGTGGTGTACGCAGAACCGGTTAAAGCCATGTACCACCAAGACCAAAGTCTACCGATTATCGCAAGTATTAGCGATGCAAGTCTCAGGTTAAGACTATACACACCTACCTTGATTTCGGCCTCCCATAGACACATATTCATAATACCAATGGGATTCCGAGGGGTCTATCCAGAGCGAAGCTGTTTCCCGTACTATCGGTGAAACACGACCTCCTGTCGCACTTGCATAAGTATCCAATACTTATATATATGAGAACTATGTCGTTGTGCCCTCACAACGCACACAAGTGCAATACTAGCCTATTCCGCATTATCGATGTCCAGTCTCGATACTACTCCGGCTAGGGATATTTAATGATTAATCCTTCGGGGACTGATACTGTCTCATATCATTCTCAGTCCAGGAACTAATCATAGGGACCTCTCTTCATTTATATATATATGGTGATCTAATCACAAATGATGATAGTGCAATTTCCTTGTCACATAGTTAATTTGCTACAACAACACAATGATCTGTGCAAATAGTGACGCTATGGGTCATTTTGTCCAACAGGAGGAAATTTTTATAGTGCTATCTTGGGCGAACCTGAACATACACCAGAAACCGCTTGGACTGTACAATGTTGAAGGATTTTATGATTTTCTTTGTGTGTTTCTTGATGATGCTCGGAGAAATGGGTTCGTGTCAAAACCTATGAAAGATCTCCTCTATACTGCCAGAACTGCGCCGGATCTAATAGACCAACTCTTAGCCTATGAACCACAAATTGATCATATCCTTTCAAAGATAAAATGGTCCGAAGATGATCGTGGTAAGAAGCGTCGAATAAATCTGGATCTTAACCTTTAAAAATCTTGTTATAATTTAGCCAACCATGTGTTATCTTCTAAACTCTTCTTCTACTGTTTAAGACATTGGGGACAATGTCTCATTTAGGTTTGGGGTTGAGGAATAGTTAATAGTATCTTGTTTTTATTGTGTTTTTATTTTTAGTCCTAAATTTTTTGAAAAATACAAAAAAAAAATTGAAAAATTTTCAAAAATTACAAAAAACATTTTGCATTTTTATTTGACTAATCAACGTGAAATTGATAAGAAATAGGTATGTAAGGAATTCTCACTCCTGATACGTATTTCAAACCCATTTTTCGAAACAAGTTAATTTTTGTTTATTTCCTTTTGAATTATTTAATTTGTAAATTCTCTATAAAACTGACTAAAATGGATCTTCATATATTCAATTGGCAGATATTATCAACATGCATAGTAACATACAGACATGAGCAAAAATTGAAAAGATTGTAATATTCAGTGCTATAGTTTAATTGGAGAAGCATCTCAAAAAAGTGATGGAATAAATATATATATATATATATATATATATTATATATATATATATATATATATCTGAAGTCTGATTAATTAAGTATGTAGGGGTGTCTTAACACCTGGTGCCCTAAAGCCAACTGGTTCGGGAGCCACCGACCTAAAGCTTGCTACATAGATGGAAGATATTGTATATAAATAAAAAATAGAGAAAAATATCAAAGAAAAAATCAGAAAAATCAGAAAATTTATTCCATTACTACAAAAAGGTGTGAATTCTGATAAAACTTTAGGACAAAATATTACTCTCTCATCAACTGCACTTATGACTGTTGTGGGCAAAAATGAGTTGTTTTGTGTATATGGAGAATGGTAAAAATAATCGGAGAATTTACTTATTCAGTAATTTAGAATGAAACAAAACAACTAGTAAACTTGGAGTAGAAGTTTCACATGATTAGTCACAAACTTCTTTATTCTCTTTTCTCTTGTCTTTTTGCTTTTGTGTGCATTAGTTTCACTACCTTTTTACTTTTATAAAATGTTTGTGGGTATCATTCCTGTAAACCCTCACGAGACTACAACTCGTCCACTAGGGACACCTAGGGGTTTAAAGGCTTGTTGCATATGGTAAATGCAATCGTGATCCCTACGAAAGTGGCTTAGTTAAATTTTATTATGTTATTTTATTTTGCTCGAGGACTAGCAAAATGTTAGGTTTGGGGGTGTGATGAGTGATAAATGTATCACTATTTCCCACTCATTTAACTTAATATTTTATATAGTTTCTTGAGTTTTGTGAATATTTTGATGTGTTTTGTGTTATTTTGTAGATAAATAAAGTTTCAGGACATTCTGGAGGTGATTTGGAGCAAAACTGTGAAATTTTGCAAAAAGGGTATTTTGGTAATTTTGGGCATCCCGACACCGAAACCCTTGGCGTCCCGACCTCTAATGTGCGACGGAGGCTGCTAACGTGCACCGGGTCAACAAGTCAAAGTTTGACAAATTTGAATTTGCTAACGTGAGCCGTGCCACGTGTCATCATCACAAGCGATCCGCTAACGTGCGCCACATGCCACGTGTCAAAAATTCAACGAGCCGAAATTTTTGAGCCGCCTTGCCACGTGTCAAGACAAGACGAAGCCATGTAAAAAGGAGTTGGCGTCGCGACGCCCAGGGTCTATTGAAGCCTATAAATTCGTTTCAAAATTTCAGTTTCATATATACCTTTTCCTTGAAATTATCTGATGTAAATATGGAGTTCTCTTCTTAGTTTCTTTAAATATTCAGTTTTAATTACGTTTTGTAATAGTAATTTTCTTCTATAAATAGTACTTTTACTTTCTTAAATTTTTTTTTGCTATTCATCCATGAGGGGGTAACATCTCCATGCTAAGGTAAAAAGGTAATTATTTTACTATTGCTATTTAAATTAATCTCCCTTAAAATATAATGTATAAACTATTTAAAACCTGACTTAATAATGGATACAGCCATACTGGTCGGTTGGTTATTCAATTTAATCTGGTTGAACCTGACTTAATGAGGATACCGCCATATTGGACGGTTGGTTTAATTTTTTTTTCCGCCTTATGGCTAGTTTATATTTTTGTTCCGCCTTATGGCTGGTTTATTTTAATTGAACTTAATGAGGATACCGCCATTCTGAACGGTTGATTTAAAATATCACAAGTATATATATTATATTATGGGAGATATCTAAATAGTAAATAGTAGAAGTTAATTCCTTTTACCTTAGCATTTTATTTATTTTTCCGCATTTACTTTTTAGTAATTTTTATGTCTTTTTTACTTGTCCTAACTATGTGTTGTAACTAAGTTAGTTTTCTAGGGTTGTGATGAAATCTAATATCACCGGTTTAAAAAAGGTTATTTTATAGTTTGGGTAATTTAAAAGTTTACTTATTAAGTCTTAAACTTAATGCTTCTTGTTGTTTGATCACCAATAAGATTGATGTGGTAAATCTAAAAAAAACTAGACATAGGGATTTTAGGTTTCAGCCTTAGACTTAATAGCCCACGATCTTCCTTGAGGTTAGATAACCATTTAATAGATTTCCTTACAGGATAGGAATATACCTGTCAAACAGGGGTAGCCATAATTGGAACTTAAACTTAATGAATACAAGTAATTTGGTTGACATAGACATATAATTCAATTGGTTAAACTGGGTATTTGCGTCTGACCATCGACAGAGGCTTTCGCATAAATTCATGTTCCAGGTTAGTAAGCTGATTTATTACACAAACATAAAATAATCACTTCATCTTTTAAAAGATACTAGAAAGATTTGCAACCCTAGATCTTTGAGTCTTTTATTTTCCTTAGAATTTTCTTTTGTCTTTTTATTTATTTACTTATTTAGCAAATCTACAAAATCAAATCAATTAAGCAATCAATTCCCTTCTCCTTATAATTAGATATCTGTAAATAAATAGTATCAAAAATTAATAGCAACAGTAGGAACTAAGTCCTCGTGGGATGGATATTTTTATACTACTTGAATGATACGTGCGCTTGCGTTATACGTGTGTGTTTACGCCGATCAGCGACCTTCAGTTAGATCGGTGAAGATCGTGCAACCTCGCCAATATGTTATAAGGATCCAAGTCCATATTTTGTCGACGGAAATGCTGAATAACCAACGGACCAGTATGGCTGTATCCATTATTAAGTCAGGTTTTAAATATGGACGGTTGGTTTAATTTTGTTCCGCCTTATGGCTAGTTTATATTTTTGTTCCGCCTTATGGCTGGTTTATTTTAATTGAACTTAATGAGGATACCGCCATTCTGAACGATTGGTTTAAAATATCACAAGTATATATATTATATTATGGGAGATATCTAAATAGTAAATAGTAGAAGTTAATTCCTTTTACCTTAGCATTTTATTTATTTTTCCGCATTTACTTTTTAGTAATTTTTATGTCTTTTTTACTTGTCCTAAATATGTGTTGTAACTAAGTTAGTTTTCTAGGGTTGTGATGAAATCTAATATCACCGGTTTAAAAAATGTTATTTTATAGTTTGGGTAATTTAAAAGTTTACTTATTAAGTCTTAAACTTAATGCTTCTTGTTGTTTGATCACCAATAAGATTGATGTGGTAAATCTAAAAAGAACTAGACATAGGGATTTTAGGTTTCAGCCTTAGACTTAATAGCCCACGATCTTCCTTGAGGTTAGATAACTATTTAATAGATTTCCTTACAGGATAGGAATATACCTGTCAAGCAGGGGTATCCATAATTGGAACTTAAACTTAATGAATACATGTAATTTGGTTGACATAGACATATAATTCAATTGGTTAAACTGGGTATTTGCGTCTGACCATCGACAGAGGCTTTCGCATAAATTCATGTTCCAGGTTAGTAAACTGATTTATTACACAAACATAAAATAATCACTTCATCTTTTAAAAGATACTAGAAAGATTTGCAACCCTAGATCTTTGAGTCTTTTATTTTCCTTAGTATTTTCTTTTGTCTTTTTATTTATTTACTTATTTAGCAAATCTACAAAATCAAATCAATTAAGCAATCAATTCCCTTCTCCTTATAATTAGATATCTGTAAATAAATAGTATCAAAAATTAATAGCAACAGTAGGAATTAAGTCCTCGTGGGATGGATATTTTTATACTACTTGAATGATACGTGCGCTTGCGTTATACGTGTGTGTTTACGCCGATCAGCGACCTTCAGTTAGATCGGTGAAGATCGTGTAACCTCGCCAATATGTTATAAGGATCCAAGTCCATATTTTGTCGACGGAAATGCTGAGTCATAGCAGCAAGCATAATTGACTGAGCAGTATCGCAATCATCACTGTGAGTCTTCTAAAGCTCCAGCTCAAGCAGCTCATCAGGTTTGGGCTTAGGCCCAAGAGGTCTCTGTACAGTGTATAGCAGCCTCTCAGCTCCAATGACTATCCTTAGATTCATTTCCAAATCTGCAAAGTTCGTGCCCTTAAAGACATTTTCGCCCATGATAATGTCTCGGACATTTCCCTTTCCAGTCATCTTGGCTACGATAGTCCAACTATCTAGTCAACGATATTTTGGGTACAGTCTAACTGTTACAAGAAAAATAACATTGTATTAGTCCAACTAATAAAATAATTTGACGAAATAATTTGAAAGCGCGTAAAGCTAAGTATCTGAATGAAATTGCAAATTCAATACTAGCCTCCCACTATTTTTTGGCGAGCCTCTAACCCTCTGTTGAGTACTCGAGAAACCCAGTTTCCTAGTGGGCTAGGATCCCGTTAAATAACACACAACTTTGACTTTGGCCAACAAGCTGTATAAAACTTAACTAGGTAGATCTCGAAGATCAATTAGATCTCATCCAATTCCTAGATCCGATAGGTGGACATCCAAGTCCGAAACATATATACAATAGATATGCCAATATATCCAATATATTTTCCTAACCTTTTTCCTCTGAATCAACTAAGCCTTGGCTTTGGCACAACAAGCTTAATGATTCCAGTTAAGCGGGACCCATTGACATGGAAAGCTTCGTAATCAATATCGATGGACAAGAAGTGATCTTGACTTCGGCCAACAAATCACGACTTGGACAAGACACCGATATGGAACAAAACTCTCACGATTCCAACACATCCGCAATTGACAAAGGTCTTGACTTTGGCCAACAAACCAATGCCAACTTTGGATCTTGAGTAAGAATCACTCAACAGAAGGAAAAATGCTTAATATCTTTTGAGGGTTTTTCGCGTAAATTGGCAACCAATTTATTATCTTTGTTAAGGTCTCATCATACACCCTTAAGCATGATTCTATAACATAATAAGGCGCGGAAAGTAAATTAATAACGATATGCGGATGGATATTTTAAACAGATTGTTCCTAGAGAAAATCGCTACATTTCCTCTCCCTGGCTAGCACTATTCTACATCTACCCAATTACATAATAAAATAATAGAAACCTCATTAACATTGAGGGGAATTAGGTGAGAAGAGAATACAAAGAGATAATAAGAGATAAGGCTGGACACGCAGGTCCAATTTATAAATCGAATTTACAATAATTTCCAAAATTACCCTTTCCCTTCTAATATCCATCTAATATACGCTATTCATTCAACACATCCATATATTCATTCATAGCATGCATTACAACCAATCTAATCCAATTAATTAGTCTTTAATTATATGATCATCCAATGTTCAAACAACGATTTGATTTTGCGCGAGTCCAACTCGTTTGAGAATAAGTACTCAAAGTACGAATCCTTGAATTATATCGAACTACTCGTTAAATCTAATTTAAGTCATATTCAATACTAATTCTATTATTTAATTCCAAATTAAATATTTACACTTTTTTAATGCGCTTTAACAACTTAGATTCCAAATCTAATCTTATCGGGTCTCAAAGCCCAACTAACATCCAATGTTCGTTTAATTAAAGTCCGATGGGCTTTCAATTGATTTCAAAAGGCATGGGCTTTGGTCAATGTGGGTCAAACCCAATTACCAAGCCCAATTAAGGAATCACCCTCATTTGCCATAAAACCAATATCAAGCCTATAAGGCCCAATTAAACTTTAAAGCCCATTTATTACATTTGGACTTAATGGAATGATTTACGCCCAAATAGGATCCAATCCAATTGTCCTAAACCAACTTGGCCCAACCAAGCCCATTATGCCTAAATATAATAATTTCAAGCCCAATTCAAAATTAAGCCCATTAATCAAATTTTAAAATTCCAAATTTTATAACTTAATTAATTAAAGTGTAATACATTAATTAATTAACTAAATCATTATTTCCAAAATACAATTTACCAATTAATTATGTATCTAATTATCCAATTATTGTCCAATATTTTTTGAATCAAAATCAAGTCCATACATGCTCTAAAGCTCTCGGCCAAGGAGGAAGTTTTAAGTCCGATTTCGTTTTTCAATCCGATCGAATTACAAATCGACTTTTCCAATCGTTTCAACTCATCCAATGATCATCAAAATAAAATTTTCCAAGAGCCTAGGGTACTACTAGCATTCGGCCAAGTCATAAGGGGTTACAAATTTTGATCCAATCACAATTCGTTGAAATCGATCCAATCACATTTCATTTCATCAACATACAAGCATACTCAACCATTCAATTTAATCAAATCATGCTCACATGGATTTTCCCCAAATTTTACCCTAATAAATTTCATGCTCATTATAGGCTCAATGATACCATTGTTGGGTTTCTATTAAGTGTCCCAATATCATAATGAACAATGAAACATGAATGAATAACGAATAAATATGGCGGAAACATACTTACAACGATCGGTCTGTGGATCCGTTGAGCAACAAAATTTTCCCCTCCAAAGCAATCAACTTTCGGGAGAAATGAAGAAAATGGGAGAGCCAAAACAGTCACTTGTTTCGGCAATGAGAATGAAAGAGAGAAGACTTGTGTTTTTGATTTCAAAAATCAAATATATTTGTTCTAAAAAAGGATATACCAAACCTTAGTTGGTATATGACACATGTCTTTCAATTGAGTGTTTTACACTCTTCCATCAACAACTACACCTAAACACATCAAGCTAAAGTGTAAAGTGACAAGTGATGTGATGGTTGATGTGACATGTCGGCCCCACTCGATTCTAAATTCGAGTGGGCCCGCAAACACTCCCGGGCTCAGGTTCGCTAATTCTGAATTAACGAACTTCTGTCGCGACGTAATTAAATCAAATTTAATTAAATAATTAAGCCTTGCAAAATTACTATTCACGTCGCTACCGAATTAATTCTAAATTAACTCGTTTACCCGAATTAAAATCTAATTTTAATTCCGCGTTGAAATCTAATTCCGAATAATATATCGAATATATTATTTTAATGATTAATTCCAAATTAATCTTTCTCTCTCCTCAAATAGTACTTTATCCAAGATAAAGTCTCTCTGTAATTAATCCCAGATTAATTTAGCTCGAATCATACGTCATTGGTGAATCTTTGGGAAGCGACCCAAGAGATCCCTGGATATGTTGGCAGTAAATTCAATCATCAGACTATCCGAACACGTACGTACCTCGTACTACATTTTTACCGATTTACGAGACATGGTTGGCTTCTAGCAAAACGCCATGCCTACCCAATTCTCCATAAATATTCTTACTGGAATATACGATCTGTAACAGGCGTAGTATACTGTAGTATTGTGTATTGCGATCCAGTATCTGATTTTACGTGCAAGGCTTGGGGATGTAATAGTGTCTGCCCCGTACTAAGCATATATCGGATATCAAGCAACTAGTCTCTTTGAATCGGATAAACATGACCTTGTCATATTATCCCAATGGTTGCAACACAATAGAGAACCAGTTCTGAATCCCTGCTTGATCATCATCTCCATATGTCTGAAGTGATACTTCTGTCTTGAAATCACATCCAATACACTACGATTCTCAATAAACCTAGAAGAGGCGTACACAGAACCTGTTAAAGCACTGGACGACCAAAACCAAAGTTTACCGATTGTCGCAAGTACTAGCGATGCAAGTCTCAGGTTAAGACCAAATACACCTACCCTGAAGCGGACTCTCATATACACATATACATACTACCAATGGGATTCAGCGGGGTCAATCTAGAGCGAAGCTATTTTCCGTACCATCGGTAAAACACAACCTCATATCGCACTTGAATAAGTATCCAATACTTAAACATATGAGAACTATATTGTTATGCCCTCACAACGCGCACAAGTTCAATACTAGTCTATTCCGCATTATCGATGTCCAATCTCGATAATACTACGACTAGGGATATTTAGTGATTAAACCTTTATGGATTGATATTGTCTCATATCATCTGAATCCGGAACTAATCATATGGACTTTTACCTTTTATATATCAAAGTAAATAAATTACAAAATGGTAAAAGGCAATTTCATTACTACATAGTTAATTTTGTACAAAAACACAATGTCTTTTACAAACAGTGACGCTATGGGTCATAAATGTCCAACAGGATTATGGACATGAAATTGTATTTCGTGACAGATAAACCTAAACTTAGAGAGTCCCACAATATGAAGTGTACTCGTTGAGCACTTGGGCAACTCAATATGAATAATGTGGACTACTCATAATACTTCACCAGATTAAATGAGTTAATTCGGATCATTTAATCGGTTAAACGATAACATATGCATTAGGGGATTTTGTCCGATCGTAATTACTGTGCATTTGTATTTGATACATAATACAATTAGATACACATTAATTATTCCTCAAAATAGATTATGACACATGCCATAAATATATATATTTATTATTTAATGTAAATAAAAATACATATATGGATGTTATTTAATTATTTAGTTATTTAATTATTAAATAATTAAATAATTAAAAATTTAATATCTTATCCATTTTGTCATAATTAGTATGATAAGTGGTGATATATAATCGGAAAACATGGCATGTATTTATTAAGCTAAATATGTGACAATTTTATTGGCCACTTAAAATCTTAATTATTAATTTAATTTGATTAAATTATAAAGGGACAATAATGCCCCCTTAAAGTCGGTTCTTGTGGCTTTAAAAGAAACAAATTTTTTCATCTTCTTCTTGGAACCTACTACTGTTGAAACCAAATTAAATATATACCCTAAAATTGGTTTGATGAAACCATAAAGAAAATTCAAGAAAAGCTTAGCAAATTCAAGAGATTAAAAAGTAGTCTTTAATACCTGAGCTTAGAAATTTAGTTTCGTGTTTTCTTGAATTACTAGAAATGTTCTAGGATTCTTATGTTTGTAAAAATGGGGGTTTTGGTTTTGGTAGATGGATTGGAAGCCATTGACGCATGTGTGAGGTATATTTGGAAGTAATTAGTGTAATAATTATCCAAATTAATCAATTGTTGATGAGTTACTATTCTAGAGGGTTATGACCACTCTTGTGGCACCTATAATTTTTCTTGGGTGATTCATATGTTGTGACTTGATTTGGTGTTTTGATTAATTGGATTAATTTTGAAAAATTAAATTTAAAGCATGTTATTTGTAAATATTCAGTTTCCTAATCAGATCTGTTAAAACTGGAAATTTGTGATGAATTTGATGTCATATAAATGTAATGGATGTGTTTTAGGAGTTGGAACAATTTTCGGAAAGTGTTTCGGAATTGAAATAAATTAAAACGGCCAAAAACGGCGTTACCGGGTGACTTTTGAGCCAACCGAGTGACGACTATCCAAATAGTGAGTTTGTCACTGTTCCGCAGCCAATGAACAGACCTGACACTATTGGGACTGACCTGGCCAGTCCCCATAATTGTCGGGTTATCGGTTCAGTCGAAAACGTATTTTACGTCATTTTAAGGAAAAACGATTTTCGTTAAAGTTTTGTGACGTTTCTACTTTATTTATGTTGATATTTTATATTGAATAAATAGGCTTAGGTGAAATATGAATAAAATATTCATATTAGATATTGAATAATTTATTTAGTAATTTGAAAAAGTTTTAAATTACGATTTCGCCCGAATCGCCCTTCCGCTGCGCCCCATCGCTTGAAATCCCAACAAAAAATGGTAGCAGAGCGGGTCTGATGCTTCATCCTTTACATTACTCATGCTTGATATTTGATATATAATACAATTTTAATGTTCGTACATACTTGGAATCTATATATGTTTCTTTACTTTTCGGTTCTTCACTAACGGAAATGTAACTGAAATTTAATGCTTAAATTGTGTTATGTTTTCTAAGGTAGAATTGAATGTAAGAGGTCCTAGAACATGCAAGATCATCTAAGAGTGATTTGTGTGTGAATAAATCAAGAAAGTTTACGGAATATCTTACATTGATCGGATGAGTTTCAAAACTTTTCATGCATTACGGTGGAAGCTCCAAGCTTTCTTAAGTGTTTCCAACACTTGGGTGAGTTTCCCTATCACCTTGATTCACTCCTTTATGTGCTAGCATGAACAAAAATGAAATAAAAAATTTTCCCTCCAAGGAAGCAAATATTCGGCCAAGGGAGAGAGTTTAGGAGAGAATGAATAGTTCACACTTAATCAAAAAGTGTGTGTGTTGACTTGGTTGGTATATGTTTTAAAATAATCCAATTACTTTTCAAACAACTTCCATCACAATTAAATGTAGCCAACTACTCACATCAAGTGTCAAAAGGTTGATGTAAGTAAAGTGGGTCCTACCACTTTAAATTCAAAATTTGAGTTGGCTTACTCAACACACTTTGGGCCCGGTTTCGTTTAATCCGATTAAATAAATTTTCCGTCGCAACGTAATTAAATTTAATTTTATTAAATAATAATCCCTAGCAAATTATTACGGAAGTCGTTTACGAATTAATTCTAAATTAATTCGTTCACTTGAATTAAAATCCAATTTTAATTCCGCATTGAAATCTAATTTCAATTAATATTTCTAATATATTATTTTAGCCCAATTAAATAAATTAAATAGTAAAATCTAATTTCACTACTAAATTTACTTTACTGATTAATTCAAAATTAATCGCGTTCTCTCTTCTCGACGAATTTAATCCCAGATAAATTCTCGACGTAATTAATCCCAGATTAATTCTTTCTTTGATAATTAATTCCCAGAATAATTATTTCCGTAATTAATCCCATATTAATTTACTCTTTCATAATTAATCCCCAGATTAATTCTCTGTTCGAGTCAAATCTCAACGGTGAATCTTTGGGAAGCGACCCAAGAGATCCCTGGATATATTGGCATTAAATATGGTCATCGGACTATCTGAATATGTGAGTACTCGGTACCACGTTCGTACCAATTTACAATACATGGTTGGCTTCTAGCAAAGCACCGTGCCTACCTAATTCTCTAGAAGTATTCTTTAAATGAACATACGATCTTTATCAGGCGTAGTATACGTAGTATTGCAAATTACTATCCAGTATCGAATGTCACATGTTAGGCCTAGGGCTGGAATTGTGTCCGCCTATACGAAGCATATATCGGATCTCTGGTAACTAGTCTCTATAATAGTATAATCATGACCTAGTCATATTATCTCGATGACTGCAGTACTTAAGGGTACTAGTTTTGTATCCTACGTGATCATCATCTCCATATAACTGAAGTGATACTTCCATCTTGACATCACACTCAATACACTATGATTCTCAATATACCCAAAAGAGGCATACGCAGAACCTGTTAAAGCCTCAGACGACCAAAACCAAAGTATATTGATTGTCGTAAGTATTAGCGATGCAAGTCTCAAGTTAAGACCAAATACACCTACCCTGATTCGGATTCCCATAGACACATAGTTATACTACCAATGGGATTCCAGTGGGTCTATCCAGAGCGAAGCTGTTTCCGTACCATCGATAAACAGAACCTCCTATTACATTTGTATGAGTATCCAATACCCAAATATAAGAGAACTATGTTATTACGCTTCCATAACATGCACAAGTGTAATACTAGCCTATTTCGCATTATCGATGTCCAGTCTCGATAATACTATGACTAGGGATATTTAATGATTAAACCTTACGTGGATTAATACTGTCTCATATCTTATTAATCTGGTACTAATCATATGGACTTTTATATTTATTTATCCCGGTAATTCAATTACAAATGATAAAAGATCCATTTCCTTTGTCAAAAAGTTAATTTGTACAACAACACTGTGTTTTGTACAAATAATGATGATATAGGTCATAATTGTCCAACATTGAATTGTTTAGAAAATGATTTAGATTAAAATTCTATATTGGATGTAGATTATAGCTTCCATAGGAAAATCTTCATTTTTTAAATATAGCTGTAAAGTAACCTGTATTGGATACAAGTTTCTTCGTCCGTCTTGTCAGTACGGTTTATGGATATTTTTCTATAACTGCACCCAAAGTTCATGCCAAAGCTGTGAGGGTATAGGTTATAGGATTATTATCCATACTGGTTGTGAGGGTATAGGTTATAGGATTATTATCCATACCTGTTATATATTGATACTAGACAAATTCAAGTGAAAGAGGAAATCCTGAACTTGCCAACGATGTCAGGACTACATCGTTAGCTTGAGTATGTCATTGACAAGTGAAGCCTTGATACGCCTCCTTGTGAACGCGCCAAAGATGTCATAACGAGAAATGGTCAGGACCAAAATCGGGAGTCACTGATGAGTGATTGACAAAGAGTTGTCTACCTAATGAATATACATAGGCGAGATCGTGCCAAAGTTGTGAGTCGAAATATATTCATGGGATCCTACTCTCACTATGGAATTCGATTTAATTATTGAATTCCCGTTGTCCATTGGGGATTACGGTATTACGTAAAGTAGTGGGAGACTGCTGGGTTTAAAATCCATAACTTAAGTAGTGTGTAATATTTTGGAACATACTGATTTGTTTTCTTTACGTTCTATATTGTTTAAAGATTTAACCCATTTAGTATTTGTTTATCTTTAAATGATGTTCCTTCGCTCTTAGTGACTTAAGAAGTCATGTGTTTGACACAGTTTGCTAATCAATCATTTACAATTGTTGTGAATAATTGAACTCAAATCATAAAGCTTAAGAAAGGAGATGTGTATAGTTGTGTATATAGAATATCGATTCTCACAGTATGATAACTGTAGGTATTTGATACCAGATCTCTCGTCTAGTTATTTAAAATAATGTTTAATAACTATTTTGATATTTGATATCAGAACTTTTGACTATTGGATAGTTACTTGTTCTGTATAAACAATTGTTACATATTTTAATGTGACTAGTAGTGTCATTGATGAAAGATGAGCATTAAGAAAAATATTCGGTAAAATAAATAATTTAGATTTATGAGATTTTATCATAAAAGCATCAGATGCTTATTCTTTATGTTAAAGGATGGTCTGATATGAGATCACACCACATATCCTTATCCATTTAGTGAATATTATATTCAGGTTGTGATTAAATATCATTTAACCGATGATTATCATTGGACCACCGATTGTTAAACTAATATATTGGATGTGTGTAATTTAATAAATTATAAATTGCCTTGTATAGTTTTCTTTACTTCGTAACTTTGTTAATGATTTGTCATGACTTAGTTACGTGTTTCTAATAGAGAACATGATGAATGTCTTGAATGGTTCGAGAACTTTCAATATGTCTCTGATGAAACACAGATAAGATATTTTGAATGGTTCAAAAATATTTTATTTGTAATATTGAAAACTATATCTTTGAAATTCATCGTGACTCTTTGAATTGTTCGAAGATGTTTGATATGATTAAACTCGTGAATTTAAGGCAAATAGTTCTAAAGTTATTTGATGAATGTGATTCTTAACTCAATATTAAACTTCCATGATTCCATTTTGATGGAATTGTTTTGTGGGAGTAATCGAATCTTATATGATTTGATTCGATGATATAGAGTGTTACCGAATTGGTTTTCAATACTCTCGTGGGGTTATACTCCAGTAACACTAATTCATCTCTTTAATTAAGGTTCATTCAATCCTACAGTTACATATATGATATGTATAGTAGAAAATTCGAATCTTGAAAAGCTTGAGATTTGAAACTTTCTTTTGTATAATGGTTATATAATTGAAAGTACTTACACCTCAGAGGTACAAATGAGGTTTATCATTTATTCTATTTAATGGAATATTGTATTCTATTTTATAGAATATCCTTTCTACGATCCCGAGTAATAAAATTATTTTGTTACTTGGTGGTTAACATTGGATGTTGACAATTGCAGAAAACATTTGACTTATTGAAGTCAAATGTGTAAATGATGAACTGTAAGTGAAACTACATAATTAATAAGATGAAAAGACCCTTAGACATCTTCCGTATAAGTTCAATAGGATATCAGAATCATTTACAAAGTATTTGATACTTAATGATTATGTTGTTTTCTCATTGAATAAAATTATCATATAACTTATAGTGGGGGCGATATTTGATATGGATAAATTAGCATTGAACCATAGATCTAAGATTGTTCATGGCTTACTAAGATCAATTTTTGAAATTGATTAGGATTTCATTATGAATAGTTCATAAAATATGCAAATTGTTTGTGCAGCAAAAGCAAAGTGAGCTTGTTAAAGGTTTGACCTTTACAGTATGATAGTGAAAAAAGGTTATACTCAGTAGTCTATTGTAGATTCTGAGGAAGCTTGTCCCTTATCGTACTGATTGAACAATTAAAGATTTATTAGTTAATGTCGATATTAAACTATTTATTTCAGCCAAAGAATGCAAAGTGACGTTCTTGAGTCATTTCTTCGAATGAGAGATCCACCGTGATTTCTTTGTTTGAAGAGTTTATTCTAAAATAGCACTAGAGTTTGTATTGTGCTAAGATCATAGTTTGATATACTCGCTTATAGAGCCTTGTAGGCACTGCATTTTTGCATATAAGTTCTGATGATGAGTCTCACATGGAGGCACTACCTCTTTAAGTTATGGAAGTCGCGGGAAACGGACGTCCAAACAAAATAGTCAGAAATCAATACCTTGTTGGATTTAATTCGTTTGCTTAGCTTCGGGTTTGCTCATTAAACCTCTGTTTTAAAACTTATCATTGGCCCAAAACCCCCCGCAAGCCACCCACCAAGCCCGCACACCACCAAGCCACACACCAGAGCCCACTAAAAGGACCAACCACGCTCCCAAACCCCCTAACCACACGCCCATCTCCTTCCAAAATAACAAATCCGCACGTTAAACACATGTTGAAATCAAACCAAATTACCTTCCCAAATTAAAATATTCAAATTAAATCTCGTCAATCACCTTCCTAATTAAATTAAATCACATTCCTAAACTAAATAAAATCAAATCAAATCAAATCAAATCAAATCAAATCAAATTAACTTCCTAAATTGAAGAGATCATTTCCTTATGACACACAAATTAAATATTCCCCCATAATTACACAATCTCGGTTTTCCTACCCGTATAAGGTAAACCTCAACCCTTGCCAATAAAAAGAAGCATAAACCCAACCTTAGAACCCATGGCATTCACACCCAACACAAAATAATTTCCCCGGCAATTGCCGTGAAACACAGCCAAGAAACCAACCCTCATCCATGCCAATACTACCCTTGTAACCCCTTTCCATCACCCACAAAATAGCCCCACAGCAGCCCCTACCTCACGCACAAAATAGCCCCACTGCAGTCCATTTTGACCACCGAAAATAGTTCCCAACAGCAGCCCCTTTTGACTACCGAAACAGCCCAAAAAACTGCATTGTCTTGACCACCGAAACTGTCCAAAAACTGCACTATCTTAACCGTAAAAAACTGTCCATAAACATCCTTATTTCACCAGAAACAGTACCCCAAACTGCACCTAAAATTACCGTGAAACAACCCCAAAAACTACCCCAACTCACCGTAAAACACAACCCTGAAAATAGTCCAAACAACTGCAAAATAACAAGCTGAAACATTACCTCATTACCACAAAAACAATGACCAAAAAAACTACAGTGAAGTAGAGCAAACAGCGAGGCAACGAAGGAAAACAATGAACCAGTAAATCGAAAAAGCTACGGAGCGTCAACCCTTCCGACAACAGTGTAACGCACTTCCAAGAGATGACTTAAGAGGTTAGATCTGGGGGCACACTTTTTTATTTATTCCCGTTCTTTCTTTCCATTATTTATTATTATTACCTTGCATGTGTATTATAGATTCATGTATGTTGTGGCCATGGGATGAATGAAATATGTGTTATCTCTTACGGTATATCGGATGAAATCCCAGACATAAATTTCGTCGCTGACTCCGAATGGACGGTAGTGCGTTCTGCACTCGGGATACAATTCCACGTACCGCTTGAGAAACATATATATTTTGTTTCATCTAATCTTGTGTTTATTCGTTGTTTCTTAGAAATAGTATGTTACTTTTATGCATGATTTAGTTGTTTAGTATGTTATTTTTATGTATAATCTAGTCGTTTAATATATTATTTCCAAGCATGATTTAGTTATTTCTTTCGCATTAGGAACTTAATTATATCTCTTATACATTTATGTTTAGATTATTATTTGTTTACATTGCCATGATTATTGATTTAATGTATTCATGAGATTATGTGCGTGCCGTTATTCTGACTTACTTTTATGCATGCGAACTTAGATATAGGTTGTATGCAAACTTAGATATAGGTCATATGCGAACTTAGATGTACGTTGTTCTTGCGTAGAATCGGTTAGATTATTCTACAAATCCTTTCATTACAAGTGGCATAAGTAAGGGACCATTCCGAACCCAATGGTTTGAGGTCTTCCCTTACGAGCGGTGAGTGTGGCTTTAAATCATTTTCCTAGTTCACACTGGGTAGCGACTCCATTTTATTTCTCTAGTTTAGTTCCCCCGTGGGCTACTCCATACTCCCGACTAGGCCACGAGCCTAGAACAGCGTCATCGATTTCTTTGTCCTACAGTCTGCGACTCCACTGGGGATAGAGAATCAGCCCCGAAATAATGTCTTGTAATGTTTGTGATTTGTGCTTTAGTTAACCATGTCTACAGTGGGTTGAAGGGGTTTAATCAAAGGCATTATTAGAGCTAGGTAATGGTTTGTTGTCTTCCTTCATTCACTACCTTTCTATGGCTGAAAGGAAAAGCTGTGAAGGCACCTAGATAATCATTTACTCGAAGCTTACCTTGATGGACTAATTTGGAGGACCTATTGGTTATTCCTGTCACCAAGGCGATAAGAGCCTAAGAGGCTTGGGTATTTAAGAGAGTTCGCTCCACCCTCCCTCTAGGGAATCTTCAATAGGAAATCCAGTTGATAGTCAGTCATGCACCATAACTCATTGGCACGTACCTTAAAGTATAAAAAAGGTGCGCTCACTTGGTCGCTCGAACCCTTGAGTGGGGAGTCCTAGTTGTGGGCAATCTTTCACCAGCGGGAGCCTTTGTCTATACCCCTATAAACCCGCATATGAACTGTAGTTGTAGGACCAATAGAAACTATTCATTTATGCTTGTGTTTAGTGTTGAAAATAATTACCAAGCCCCAAGATCAACAAGAACAAGCAAAATATATAAATACATGAATGAATTAATTGAAGTTATGGCGGAATCATACTCACAATACTTGAAAATGGATGCTAAGATGATGCGAAATTCCTCCCTTGTGCAGTGAAGCTCTCGGCCAAGAAGTAAAGAGGGACTCCAAGTCGAGTTTGATCCTTCCAAGCTCAAGGATTAGTTTCCCATATCACCTATGTATGATCCCTTGAAGGTGCTAGCCTTTTGTGTGATTTTGAATGCACAACTTCTTCAAATCTTGCCACAAAAATTGAAGAAATGGAGAGCCCAAAACTGCATGTAGTTTCGGCAATGTGAGAGAGAGAGGAGTGGAATGATTTTTGTTACAAAAAATCAATTTATATTTATGCCATAATATTTATTAAATTAATAATAAACTTATGACACAAATCATGCAATGGCTTAGAGTGTCAAACACTCAAACTCCATGCAAAACCATTGAGTGTATTGTACACTATCACCATGCAATGTATTAACAATTAAATAATGCATAAAATGACATGTGTCATGTGGGCCCCACACAACCCAAATGAAAGTGGGCCCACGCGTACTCACGCGTTCGGGTTCGATATTTCCGAAATACCGAACTTTCGTCGCGACGTTAATTAAATCCGAATTTAAATAAATAATTGCGCCTAGCGAAATTATTATTTACGTCGCTAACGAATTAATTCTAAATTAACTCGTTTGCCCGAATTAAAATCTAATTTTAATTTCGCGTCGAAATCGAATTTCGATTATTATATCGAATATAATATTTTACGATTAATTCCAAATTAATCGTTCTCTCTCTTGTGTATAGTGCTTTATCCAGATAAGTCTCTCCGTAATTAATCCAAGATTAATCGAGTTTGAATCATACGTCATTGGTGAATCTTCGGGAAGCGACCCAAGAGATCTCTGGATATGTTGGCAGTAAATACGGCCGTCAGATTATCCGAGTACGTACGTACCAAGTACAACGTTTTTAACCGATTTACAAGACAAGGTTAGCCTCTAGCAAAACGCCATGCCTACCCATTCTCCAGAAATATTCTTATTGGAATATAAGATCTATAACAGGCGTAGTATACCGTAGTATAGTTATATCGAACCAGTATCGGATGATCACATGTAAGGCCTGGGGCTGGAGATGTGTCTGCCCCGTACGATACACATATCGGACATCAAGCAACCAGTCTCTTTGAATCGGATAATCCTGACCTAGTCATATTATCCCGATGGTTGCAACCATTATAGAGTACTAGTCTGTATCCCTCGCGATCATCATCTCCATATGTCTGAAGTGATACTTCCATCTTGACATCACATCCAATACACTACGATTCTCGATAAACCCAGAAGAGGTGTACACAGAACCCGTTAAAGCCCTGGACCACCAAAACTAAAGTTTACCGATTGTCGTAAGTACTAGCGATGCAAGTCTCAGGTTAAGATCATATGCACCTACCCTGAAACGGACTCTCATAGACACGCAGACATACTACCAATGGGATTCCGCGGGGTCTATCCAGAGCGAAGCTGTTTTCCGTACCATCGGTAAAAAAACCACCTCCTACCGCACTTGCATAAGTATCCTATACTTAAATATATGAGAACTATGCGTTGTGCCCTCACAACATGGACAAGTGCAGTACTAGTCTATTCCGCATTATCGATGTCCAATCTCGATAATACTACGACTAGGGATATTTAATGATTAAACCTTTATGGATTGATACCGTCTCATATCATCACAATCCGGAACTAATCATAGGGACTTTTACCATTTATATCAAAGTAAATAAATTACAAAATGGTAAAAGGCAATTTCATTACTACATAGTTAATTTTGTACAATAATACAATATCATTTACAAAATAGTGACGCTATGGGTCATAACTGTCTAACAATCTCCCACTTGGCCTATAGCCAGTCACTCAAGCTTCTAATACCTGAACTATGTATGTGTCGCTAAAACTTTTCCCGAGGAATTATTTTCGTCAGCAGATCTGCAATGTTGTCCTCTGATGCGATCTATTCGATCTTCACATCGCCACGATGTATGATCTCTCGAATCAGATGGAATCGTCGAAGAACATGTTTGGATCGTTGATGAGACCTTGGTTCCTTTAGCTGCGCTATGGCCCCGCTATTGTCACAATACAATAAAACGGGCTCAGCTGCTAATGGAACTACTCCTAATCAACTAGGAATTTTCGGATCCAAACCGCTTCCTTTGCTGCTTCAGCTGCTGCAATGTACTCCGCTTCAGTTGTTGAATCGGCAACAGTATCTTGCTTGGAAGATTTCCAGCTCACTGCTCCGTTATTCAAGCAAAATATGTACCCGGTTTGCGACTTGAAGTCGTCTCTGTCGGTTTGGAAACTTGCATCGGTATACCCAGATACCTCAAGTTCTCCATCTCCATAGATTAAGAAACATCCTTAGTTCTCTTAAGATACCTAAGGATACTCTTAACCGCCATCCAGTGATCCTTTCCTGGATCGGCCTGATATCGACTACACATGCTCAAAGCATAGGACACATCAGGTCGTGTACATATCATGGCATACATGATTGATCCAACTGCCGAGGCGAACGGAGTCCGACTCATGTTGTCTCTCTCATCTTGTGTTTTAGGACACATGTCCCTAGATAGATAGACGCCATGTGATGTTGGCAACAGTCCCCTCTTGGACTGATCCATGTTGAATCTCTTCAACACTTTATCAATATATGTACTCTGGGAGAGTCCAAGTAGCCTTCTAGATCTATCCCTGTAGATCTTATTCCTAGAATAAAAGCTGCTTCTCCCAGATCTTTCATGGAGAATTTCAATGAAAGCCAAGCTTTCACCGACGTTAACATGGGAATGTCATTGCCTATAAGCAATACATCGTCGACATAAAGGACAATAAAAGTCAGTGCACTCCCACTAACCTTCTATATACACAAGGATCATCTACGTTTTGAATGAAATCATATTCTTTTATGACCTCATCAAAACGTTGGTTCCATGACCTCGATGCTTGCTTCAGTCCATAAATGGACCGATTTAACTTACAAACCTTGTTTGCAAGTCTTGGTGCGATAAAACCGTCAGGTTGTTGCATATAAACATCCTCCAACAGGTTTCCGTTAAGGAAAGCGGTTTTAACGTCCATCTGCCATATTTCGTAATCGTAATATGCAGCTATCGCAAGCATTATCCGAATGGATTTAATCATGGCAACGGGTGAGAAAGTTTCGTCATAATCAACTCCAAGTTGTTGACGATACCCCTTCGCTACGAGCCTAGCTTTGTACGTTTGTACGTTGCCATCCATGTCGGTCTTCTTCTTGAAGACCCATTTGCATCCAATAGGCTTTACGCCTTCTGGTGCATCAACTAGTGTCCAAACTTGGTTGGTATACATGGAATCCATTTCGGCCTTCATGGCCTCTTGCCATAAAGTGGATTCGATACCTTGTATCGCTTCCTCATACGTAGCCGGTTCAGTATCCTCAATAAGATTAATATCTACATGAGGTGAGATCAGGAATCCATACCTCTCAGGTATTACCCTGACTCTCTCCGACCTACGTAGTCCTTGTGTAATTGAAGATTGTGGTTCAGTCTCATCCTGGATGGACTGTTCATGTTCCGTTCTCGATTCATTGCCAGGTACAGTATCACTACGACTTTCATCGGAGTTCTACTTTCCTCCCACTAAATACTGCATTTAGGAATTCCTCTCAAGGAAAACCGCATGTAGAGCAACAAATACTTTGTTCTCTTGTGGGTAATAGAAGTAATATCCTTTGGTTCCCTAGGATATCCAACAAATAGGCATTTATCTGATTTGGGTTCAAGTTGGTACCTTCCAAACGTTGACGTATGCCCAGCAACCCCAAATCTTCAGGAATGAGAAACCTGGTTTCTTTCCTGTCCATATCTCATATGGAGTCTGTTCAACAGACTTTGACGGAACCCTATTCAAAATAAGAATTGCACTTTCTAATGCATGTCCCCAGAAGGATATAGGTAGCTCAGTGCGACTCATCATCGACCTTACCATGTCAAGCAAGGTACGTTTCTCCGTTCAGACACACCATTTAATTGTGGTGTTCCAGGAGGAGTCCATTGTGAAAGAATACCATATTCTTTCAAGTAATCTTGAAACTCATTACTTAAGTATTCGCCACCACGGTCCGACCGTAATGTCTTAATACTCTTACCTGTTGTTTTGTTTCAACTTCGCGTCGAAACTCTTTAAATTTCTCAAAAGTTTCCGACTTGTGCATCATTAGATACACATAACCATAACGCGATGCATCATCCGTAAAGGTTACGAAGTATCGATATCCACCTCTAGCCTGGCTAGACATGGGCCCACAAACGTCACTATGAACGAGGGCTAACAGTTCAGTGGCGCGTTCACCTTTACCACTAAAAGGTGATTTAGGCATTTTGCCTAATAAACAAGATTCGCAGACGTCATATGAATTTGGATCATATCCGTCCAAGTACCCACTCTTCGAAAGTGTGGATATGCGAGTCTTGTTGATGTGTCCCAGACGACAATGCCACAAATAAGTTTCTTCCTTTGGATTACTCATTTTGAGCCTTTTGTTTGTTATTTTACTTTTTTGGAGATTTATTTATATTCAAAATATAAAGACCATTATTTGCATCGGCAGTGCAAATTTCTGCATCATCTTTATATAATAACACCTGGTGTTTTTAAATACAAGAGTGTACCCATACTGGGTTAACAAAGATACATAAATAATATTCCTAGTTAAACTAGGAACAAAATAACAGTCATTTAGTTTAAGTACATGCCCCGAGGGCAGTTCCAAAACAAAAGTGCCTACGGCCAAAACAGCAACAGAAGTTCCATTTCCAACTCGTAGAACTACCTCCCCCGAAGCCAGTCTCCTGCTATCATGCAGATCCTGCACATCAGTACAAATATGAGAACCACAGCCAGAATCAAAAATCCAATTTTTATTAAGACTAGAAGTAGTCATATTTATCTCAATAACAAACATACCACCTGAGGCCGGTGCCTTGCCCGCCTGTATGTCCTCCTTATGTCCCTTGTTCATGCGGCAGTCACGCTTCCAGTGACCTTTCTTGCCGCATTTCAGGCAAACATCTTGAGACTTGTCCCTTGGCTTCCCAGAAGCCTTTGTTGACTTGGCCATGCCTTTGTTTCTATGCTTTTTCTTCTTAACACCCCCAGTTGCCTTGAGCCCAGCTTTCGGCGTTTGAGATGTTGATGCAAAGTGCGCCTCGCGCTTGTTGCCTTTCAGAAGCTCTTTCTCTGACTCCTTGAGAATCGATAATAACTCTCCAAGAGTATCATCCGAATTCATCAATTTGTAGTTGATGACAATCTGTTTCCAAGTATCAGGTAGTGATTGTAGAAGTACATCTATAGACAGCTCAGCCTCCAAGACTATACCCATATTAGCCAATTGATCAATATCGGCTATCATTTGAGTCTCATGGACCTCAACAGAACTACCATCAGTCATACGGGAGCGAAAGATTTTCTTCACTAACTCGTACCTCGCCATCCGCTTATTAGTGCGGTGAAGATCTTGCAATCTTGCCATCATATTATAAGGATCCAAGTCCCTATTCTGGCGGCGAAAGTGTTGAGTCATTGAAGCAAGCATGATCGACTGAGCCGTGTCACAATCATCACTGTGAGTTTTCCATAACTCCAGCTCAAGTGGCTCAGTGGGCTTAGGCCCGAGAGGTTTTTGTATCGTATACAGTATCCTCTCCGCCCCAAGGACTATCCTTAGGTTCATTTCCCAGTCGGCGAAGTTGGTGCCCTTGAACACATTATCACCCATGATTATGTCACGGACATTTCCTTTGTTTGCCATCTTAACTACGATAATCTAATTATCTAGTTAACGATATGTGGGTACAGTCAAACTGTTACATAAAAAAAATAACATTGTATTAGTCCAACTAATGTGTAAATTTTGACGAAATAAGTGTGTGTAAGCGCGTAAAGCTAAGTATCTGAACGATAATTGCAAATTCAATACTAGCCTCCCACTATTTTCTACAAGTCTCTAACCCTCTGTTGAGTACTCGGGAAATCCAATTTCCTAGTGGGCTAGGATCCCGTTAAATAACACACAACCTTGACTTTGGCCAACAAATTGTATGATATTTAACTAGGTAGATCTCGAAGATCAATTGGATCCCATCCAATTCCTAGATCCGGTAGGTGGACATCCAAGTCCGAAACATATACATATGTCAATGCATCCAATACATTTTCCTAACCATTTCCTCTGAATCAACTAAGCCTTGGCTTTGGCACAACAAACCTAATGATTCCAGTTAAGCGGGACCCATTGACGAGGAAAGTTTCGTAATCAATGTCGATGGACAAGAAGTGATCTTGACTTTGGCCAACAAATCACAATTTGGACAGGACACCGATGTGGAACAAAACTCTCATGATTCAAACACATCCTCAATTGACAAAGGTCTTGACTTTGGCCAACAAACCAATGCCAATTTCGGATCTTGAGAAAGAATCATTCAACGGAAGGAAAATCGCTTAATATTGTTTGAGGGATTTTTCGCGTAATTGGCAACCAATTAATTTATCTTTGTTAGGTCTCATCATCATACACCCTTAAGCATGCTTCTAAAACATCATAAAGCGCGTAAAGTAAAGTAATAGCGATATACGGATGGATATGAACAACAACTTGTTCCTAGAACAAATCACTCCCTTTCCTCTCCCCGCTAGCACTATTCTACTCTTACCCAATTACATAATACAATAAGAGAAACCTCATTTACATTGAGGGGAATTAGGTGAGAAGAGAATACAAAGAGACAATAAGAGAAAGGCTGGACACGCAGGTCCAATTTATAAATTCTAAATTTACAATAATTTCTAAAATTACCCTTCCCTTCTAATATCCATCCGATATACACTATTCATACATCACATCCACATTCATTCATTCAAGGCATGTTATACAACCAATCAAATCCAATTAATTAGTCTTTAATTAGGTGACAATACAATGTTCAAACATTGTTGTTTACATTTGCGCGAGTCCAACTCAATTTGAGAATAAATACTTATAGTATGAATTCACGAATTATATCGAACTACTCGTTAAATCCAATTTAAGTCGTATTCAATACTAATCCTATTATTTAATTCTAAATTAAATATTTACACTTTTATTGTGCTTTTATAACTTAGATTCCAAATCTAATACAATCGGGTCTCAAAGCCCAACTAACATCTAATGTCCGTTTAATTAAAGTCAGATGGGCTTTCAATTGATTTCTTTAGGCTTGGGTTTTGGTCAATGTATGGGTCAAACCCAATTACCAAGCCCAATAAGGAATCACCCTCATATGCCATAAAATCAATATCAAGCCCATAAGGCCCAATTAAACATAAAAGCCCATTTATTACATTTGGGCTTAAATGGTGTGATTTAGGCCCATTTTGGATCCTATCCAAATGGTCCAAATCTACTTGGCCCAACCAAGCCCATTATGTCCAAATATAATAGTTTTAGGCCCAATTCAAAATTAAGCCCAACTAACCAAATTTTAAAATTCCAAATTTTATAACTTAATTAATTAAAGTGTATTATCATGATTAATCCTTTAAATCAATATTCCCAAAATATCAAATTAATCCATTAATCATATTTTTATCTTAAATATATGTCCAACATTATTTAATCAAAAATCAAGTCCCTAATCCTCCATCAAGCATTCGGCCAAGGTGATTAAAATGGTTCCGATTTCGTTTTCAATCCAATCGAGTTACAAATCATCATTCCATATTGTTTCAAGTCATCTAATGTCTTAAAATTAAAAAATCATCTAGTCCATATGCTTGCATGTATTCGGCCAAGCCTCATTTGGGTTGGAAAAATTAATCCAATTTATTTTCCATGAAATTGATGATGTATAATCTAAATAACATACATCTAAGCATATTTAATCAAGCAAACTCATCAAATCATGCTTCATACAATTTTCCCCAAATAACATCCTAATATATTTGCATGCTCTTTAAGCTCAATGATACCATTGTTGGAAATAATTACCAAGCCCCAAGATCAACAAGAACAAGCAAAATATATAAATACATGAATGAATTAATTGAAGTATGGCGGAATCATACTCACAATACTTGAAAATGGATGCTAAGATGATGCGAAATTCCTCCCTTGTGCAGTGAAGCTCTCGGCCAAGAAGTAAAGAGGGACTCCAAGTCGAGTTTGATCCTTCCAAGCTCAAGGATTAGTTTCCCATATCACCTATGTATGATCCCTTGAAGGTGCTAGCCTTTGTTGTGATTTTGAATGCACAACTTCTTCAAATCTTGCCACAAAAATTGAAGAAATGGAGAGCCCAAAACTGCATGTAGTTTCGGCAATGTGAGAGAGAGAGGAGTGGAATGATTTTTGTTACAAAAAATCAATTTATATTTATGCCATAATATTTATTAAATTAATAATAAACTTATGACACAAATCATGCAATGGCTTAGAGTGTCAAACACTCAAACTCCATGCAAAACCATTGAGTGTATTGTACACTATCACCATGCAATGTATTAACAATTAAATAATGCATAAAATGACATGTGTCATGTGGGCCCCACACAACCCAAATGAAAGTGGGCCCACGCGTACTCACGCGTTCGGGTTCGATATTTCCGAAATACCGAACTTTCGTCGCGACGTTAATTAAATCGAATTTAAATAAATAATTGCGCCTAGCGAAATTATTATTTACGTCGCTAACGAATTAATTCTAAATTAACTCGTTTGCCCGAATTAAAATCTAATTTTAATTTCGCGTCGAAATCGAATTTCGATTATTATATCGAATATAATATTTTTACGATTAATTCCAAATTAATCGTTCTCTCTCTTGTGTATAGTGCTTTATCCAAGATAAAGTCTCTCCGTAATTAATCCAAGATTAATCGAGTTTGAATCATACGTCATTGGTGAATCTTCGGGAAGCGACCCAAGAGATCTCTGGATATATTGGCAGTAAATACGGCCGTCAGATTATCCGAGTACGTACGTACCAAGTACTACGTTTTTACCGATTTACAAGACAAGGTTAGCCTCTAGCAAAACGCCATGCCTACCCAATTCTCCAGAAATATTCTTATTGGAATATAAGATCTATAACAGGCGTAGTATACCGTAGTATAGTGTATATCGAACCAGTATCGGATGATCACATGTAAGGCCTGGGGCTGGAGATGTGTCTGCCCCGTACGATACACATATCGGACATCAAGCAACCAGTCTCTTTGAATCGGATAATCCTGACCTAGTCATATTATCCCGATGGTTGCAACCATTATAGAGTACTAGTTCTGTATCCCTCGCGATCATCATCTCCATATGTCTGAAGTGATACTTCCATCTTGACATCACATCCAATACACTACGATTCTCGATAAACCCAGAAGAGGTGTACACAGAACCCGTTAAAGCCCTGGACCACCAAAACTAAAGTTTACCGATTGTCGTAAGTACTAGCGATGCAAGTCTCAGGTTAAGATCATATGCACCTACCCTGAAACGGACTCCCATAGACACGCAGACATACTACCAATGGGATTCCGCGGGGTCTATCCAGAGCGAAGCTGTTTTCCGTACCATCGGTAAAACACAACCTCCTGCCGCACTTGCATAAGTATCCTATACTTAAATATATGAGAACTATGCCGTTGTGCCCTCACAACATGCACAAGTGCAGTACTAGTCTATTCCGCATTATCGATGTCCAATCTCGATAATACTACGACTAGGGATATTTAATGATTAAACCTTTATGGATTGATACCGTCTCATATCATCACAATCCGGAACTAATCATAGGGACTTTTACCATTTATATCAAAGTAAATAAATTACAAAACGGTAAAAGGCAATTTCATTACTACATAGTTAATTTTGTACAATAATACAATATCATTTACAAAATAGTGACGCTATGGGTCATAACTGTCTAACATTTAGGACCATCGTCATTTAGATTTAGTTGGACTTTTTGTCATGAGGTATGGGTTTGTTGGACCATTTAAACTGGGACGATTCCGTGCTTTATGGCAATTAGGCCAAAAGCTTCTAAAATGCCAATGGGTCATTTTGTGTTTGGGCCTCTTATCATTTGAAGTTGTTTAGCCTTGTTATCGCAAAAGTGTAAACCTGTGGGCCTTTTTCAACTGGGACAAGTTTGCACCGCGCAATAGTACGATTGAATGCTTTAAAATGATAATGGGCCGACTTATACATTCTATGCATTGCACGCATCTCATGCATCTAATGCATACACACATCATGTCAACCTTTGTGTCTTAAAAGCCATCATAGATATCCGTTGGGTTAGAGAAGAAGTCAGGAAACAGATAGATGATGGATTTCTGGAAGTAGTGAAGTACCCTGGGTGGTTGGCAAACATTGTGCCGGTGCTGAAGAAAGATGGGAAGGTCAGAATGTGTGTGGATTATAGAGACCTCAACAAAGCTTGCCCGAAGGATGACTTTTCTTTACCCCATATAGATGTGCTAGTTGATAGCGCGACTTTATCTGCCGTGTACTCATTCATGGATGGGTTCTCAGGATATGATCAGGCTCTTTTGGCTGAAGGAGACAAGCATAAGATTGCCTTTGTCACAGAGTGGGGTACGTATTACTACAAGGTGATGCCTTTTTGGCTTAAGAATGCAGGAGCCACTTATCAACAAATGGCCACTACGAGTTGTTCCATGACTTGATGCATAAGGAGATTGAGGTATATGTGGACGACATGATGGTGAAGTCGGAGACAAGAAGTGGACACATAGAAGCACTGGAGAAGTTCTTTGAACGAGTCAACAAATACATCATGTGACTAAATCCCAAGAAGTGTGTGTTTGGAGTAACGTCAGGCAAGCTGCTAAGACACAGTGTAGGAATGGGAGGAATAGAAGTATACCCTGAGAAGATCAAGGCAATTACTGAGATACTCGCGCTGAAGACAGATAAGGAAGTCAGAGCATTCCTTAGGAAGATTCAGTACATCAATCGGTTCATCGCCAAATTGACGTCAGTATGCAACCCTATCTTCAAATTACTGAGGAAAGACCAGGCAGTGAAATGGAATGAGCAATGGAAAGAAGCCTTCAACAATATCAGAGAATATTTGTTGAAACCTCATGCCTTGAAACCTCCGAGACCAGGCAAACCTTTGGTCCTGTATTTCACCATAGAACCCGAAGCGCTGGGGGCGATGATGGTACAAGCAGATGAGATGGGGGTAGAGCATGCAGTCTACTATCTCATTAAGAAGATGCTTCCATATGAGGCCCGCTATCAAGAAGTATAGAAGATCTGTTTGGCAGTAGTGTGGGCGTCCAGAAAGCTGCGTAATTACTTCTAGTCATACAAGATCCAAGTGGTAGCAAAAGAGAATCCCTTGAAGTATCTGAAGTCGGTGCCTTCACTAGTAGGGAAGTTAGGCAGATGGTTGGTATTACTGACAGAGTTTGATGTTGAGTATCTCACTTCTAATGTAGCGGAGTTCCTAGCATTGCAACCGATAAAAGGAGATCAATACAAGTTTGAGTTCCCCAACGAGGAGATCCAGGCAATAACAGTCCAAGGATGGAAGATGTACTTCGACGGAGTAGTGAACTACAAAGGAGCCAGAATTGGAATCGTAATAGTAACCCTCAAAGGAGAAACCCTGCCCATGGCCAAGAGGTTGGCATTTGGTGTAACCAATAACATGGCCGAGTATGAAGCATGTGTCTTTGGATTGACTGCATTGATAACCTTAAGAGCTAAGAACGTGGAGGTTTACGGAGACTTGATGTTGGTAATCCGAAAGATACAAGGAGAGTGGGAGTTGAAGGAATAACGGTTGAAACCATACTTATTCTAACTCAAAAATCTAGCACAGGTCCTCCCAGATTATAAATTCCAACACTTACCGCGAGAAGAGAACCAGATGGCGGACGTATTGGCAACACTAGCCGCAACTTGGGAAAATCTTGAGAAGTTGGTGATGAGACCTCTAGTGTTGACAATGGCAAGCAGACCCGTTTACGAGATAGAAAAGGTATTGGAAGTAGAATTCAACGATATGAAACCTTGGTATTACGATATTCAGCGGTACTTAGAATATGAAGAATTCCCAGAAGATGCGAGCAGAAAAGACAGGATAGCCATTCAGAAGTTAGCTTCTCAGTATGTGAGTTTGAAGGGAGAACTATACAAGAGACAAGCGAATGGCATCCAACTGAAGTGCTTAAGAAAAGAAGTAGAAGGCAATGGAAGAAGTACATGCCGGAGTATGTGGACCGCACATGAATGGGTTGAATTTGTCTTGCAAGATAGTGAGACAAGGCTTTTATTGGTCGACCATGGAAGCTGACTGCGCGAAGTTGGTAAAGCATTGTCATGATTTCCAAGCACACGTTAACTTGAACCATTTGCCACACACAGAGTTGCACGGGCTGTCAGAGCGGTGGCCTTTCTTGGCATGGGGAATTGACATGATCGGGGAAATTCGACCTCAATCATCAAATGGACATCGCTTCATAGTAGTGGCAGTAGATAACTTTTTAAAATGGGTGGAAGCCGAGTCATTTCGCAATGTTACAACAAAGCAGATGGCGAAGTTCATAGCCCGGAACCTCATTTGTCGATACGGAATGCCGCATCACGTAGTAATGGACAATGGAGTCCATTTTCAAGGAGAAACAAAGGCAATGCTACAGAAGTACGGGATAGGACATCACAAGTCGTCACCTTATAGACCGCAGGCGAATGGGATAGTTGAGACAGCCAATAAAATAATAAAGAAGATGCTAGCCAAAATGACAGAGAATTACAAAGATTGGGCTGACAAGCTGCTGTACGCCCTGTAGGGATACAAAAATTATGTGAAAACAGCGACGGGAGCCACGCCATACTCTTTCATTTATGGAATGGAAGCAATACTGCCAGTAGAAGTTGAGATACAGTCTATGTGGGTATTAGCAGAAGCAGAGTTACCTGAGTAGGAATGGGCTTCGCAGAGATTTGAGCAGTTAGCACTGCTGGATGAGAAGAGAATGAAGTCTTTATGTCATATGCAGTTATACCAGAAGAGTTTGGCTCAAGCATTCAATAAGAAGATGCATCCTACCAAGATCAGAAAGGGTGATCTGGTGCTTAAGCAGTCAAAGCCATCGACGAAAGACCTGAAAGGAAAGTTCAGACTTATCTGGGAAGGACTCTACATAGTCCAGAAATTAATGGGAAATGGGGCAGTGAGACTGTCAGACTTGGAAGGGAACGAGTTCCCTGAGCCGATCAATGTGGACAGATTGAAGCAGTATTTTGCCAGAGGAAGAGAATGCCGAGCGATCACCAAGAGGACTGGCAGAAGACCTAACCCAACGGAATAGGAAATTGATTCATGCATGCATGCATACACGTAACGTATTTTCATTCTTTTTTGTGTTTCTTCTGTTTTGTAATCACGAGTTTTAAAGAAGAAAAAGAGAAATCGGCAAAGGCAAGCCAACCAGAAGCAGCAACAGTACAGTGTCATTAGTTTTAGGAATGAATCACGGGGTTGAGGCCCACATCAGTTTCAACAATGAATCGGTATCAGTTTCGGGAAGGAATCCCAGGGTTGAGACCCGCATCAATATTAGTTTCAGGAATGAATCCTAGGGTTGAAGCCCGCATCGGTATTAGTTTTGGGAATGGATCGCAGGGTTGAGGCCTGCATTAGTATCAGTTTCAGGGATGAGTCCCAGGGTTGAGGCCCACACGAGTATTAGTTTTTGGGAATGAATCCCAGGGGACGAAGCCCGCAGTTGAAAGGAAGAATTCCAGTGGATTGAACAAAAAAAAAGAGTGAAAAGTCCTTGATAGTTAGTCATATGTCCGGTGATGACATTGTTTGCTATATGGTGAAACCTTAGAAACAATAAGTGCGAGATTTTCCCTCATCCGGTATTCTGAGTGGTTGATCTCGGCTAGACTCATAAGCACTTGATTACGGGATCTTAGCAGTAGAAGCCTGAGTAGTCGGCGAGATGACTAGTTGAAGAGATGGCAAATCAGTGAATGACCGTTTACCTAGATGTCCATGCGGGTTTACTTATGTTACGATATATGATATGGTTGGAAACAAAGAAAAAGTCTTTGAAAGAAAATGAAAAAATAGACCACCTATAACCGATAAGCATGAAGCTACCCATGGGCGAGTATTAGGACCACCATGAGGAGAAATACAACTTTAAAGGGTAGGTGTATAGAAAAAAGAGTGAAAGAAAGAAAAAAGAAAAAGAACAAAGAAAAAAGAAAAAAAGAAGTTCAAAATGAAAAGAAAGAAAAGAAAGAGACGAAAGAAAAGAAGAAGAAAACCATATCATGTTGAGTACGAGGAAGTAATCACAGAGTATGATCAAAACATCTCGGTTGGTTAGACCCACCGATCCAATTCTCCAAGACAAAATCATCGAGTTGGCCTACTTTAGGATTAAGCTGCGAAAGAATCTAGGAGCACACACACTGGGAGTCTAGTTCAGATCACTCATTCAGACGGTCGGATTTTAAGTTATCAAGTATTTTGAAGGTTCTCTGGTTTCGACACGAAGCATCATTTGAGGATGAAAATATGTTTGGCCATCAGCATTATCTCGTGAGAGGCAGTATAGTGTGTTGGTATGTAACATCACCTCAGGAGATCTACCTTAATCTAATGAAAACAGCAAAGAACAGTAAAATAAATTGAGACTGGGGGAGACCAGTCTACCATTTCTCATATAGGACGGTTCGGGAATGAACCATCACATCAGCAATGCCTCGGGGATGAGGTTCAGTATACAGGGGATGGCATTTCGAGGATGGAACATGGGTCGAGGCCCACATCAGTATCGGTTTGGGGATGATTCACAGGGTCGAGGCCCACATCAGCATCAATTTGTGGGAAGAGTCCCAGGGTCGAGGCCCATATCATCATCAGTTTTGGGGATTAGTCCCAGTGTCGAGGCCCACATCAGCATCAGTTTTGGGGAAGAGTCCCAGGGTCGAGGCCCACATCAACATCAGTTTTGGGGATGAGTCCCAGGGTCGAGGCCCTCATCAGCAGCAGTTTTGGGATTCGTCCTATGGTCGAGGCTCACTTCAGTAAAAGTTTTGGGATGCATCCCAGGGTCGAGGCCCACTACATCACTCGCCGGGAATGGCGCTCCAGGAATGGAGCACGGGTTGAGGCCCACATCATCAGTTGTAGTTTCGGGATGCGTCCCAGGGTCGAGGCCCACTGCATCACTCGCCGGGAATGGCGCTCCGGGAATGGAGCACGGGTTGAGGCCCACACATCAGTTGCAGTTTCGGGATGCGTCCCAAGGTCGAGGCCCACTGTAACATCAGCAGTTCGGTAGTGATTCCTAGAGATCGCAGCATCTTCCAAGGATGAACCTTGGGGTCGAAGCATCTCACAACATATCAGCAGTTCAGTAGTGATTCCTAGAGATCACAACATCTTGCAGGGATGAACCTTGAGGTCGAAGCAACTCACACCATATCAGCAGTTCGGCAGTGATTCCTAGAGATCGCAGTATCTTGCATGGATGAACCTTGGGGTCGAAGCACCTCACCACAATATCAACTCAGTTTGAAGCAACAGGCAAGTCAAGTGGCAGCTGGCGAGCCAGGTAAGTAAAAATACATTGCATAACTTTGATAAAATTGTCATTGTCACACACTGCACAAGTCCCATCAAAGTGGGGGCGACTGTAGGCATTGCATTTTGCATATAAGTCTCGATGATGAGTCTCACATGGAGGCACTACCTCTTTAAGTTGTGGAAGTCGTGGGAAACGAACGTCGGAAGGAAAGAGTTAGAAATCAATACCTTGTTGGATTTAATTCGTTTGCTTAGCTTCGAGTTTGCTCGTTAGACCTATGTTTTAAAACTTATCCTTGGCCCAAAACCCCCGCAAGCCACACACCAAGCCCACACACCACCAAGCCACACACCAAAGCCCACCAAAAGGACCAACCACACGCCCAAACCCTCAACCACACGCCCATCTCCTTCCAAAATAACAAATCCGCACATTAAACACATATTGAAATCAAACCAAATTACCTTCCCAAATTAAAAAATTCAAATTAAATCTCATCAATCACCTTCCTAATTAAATTAAATCACATTCCTAAACTAAATAAAATTAAATCAAATCGAATAGAATTACCTTCCTAAATTGAAGAGATCTTTTCCTTATGACACACAAATTAAATATTCCCCCATAATTACACAATCTAGGTTTTCCTACTCGTATAAGGTAAACCTCAATCCCTGCCTATAAAAAGAAGCATAAACCCAACTTTAGAACCCCTAGCATTCAAGCCAAACACAAAATAATTTCCCATGCAATTGCCGTGAAAAATAGCCAAGAAACCAACCCTCATCCATGCCAAAACTGCCCCTGTAACCCATCTCCTTCTCGCACAAAATAGCCCCACAACAGCCCCTACCTCACGCACAAAACAGCCCCACTGCAGTCCCTTTTGACCACCAAAAATAATTCCCAACAGCAGCCCCTTTTGACCACCAAAACAGCCCAAAAACTGCACTGTCTTGACCACCGAAACTGCCCAAAAACTGCACTGTCTTAACTGCAAAAAACTGTCCAGAAATAGCCTTATTTCACCGAAACTGTACCCCAAATTGCACCTAAAATTACCATGAAACAGCCCCAAAATCTACCCTAAATCACCGTAAAACACAGCCCTAAAAATAGTCCAAACAACCGCAAAATAGCAAGCTAAAACAGTCCCTTATTACTGCAAAAACAACGACCAAAAGAATTACAGTAAAACAGAGCAAACAGCAGCCCAAACAGCGAGGCAACGAAGGAAAACAGCGAACCAGTAATTTGGAAAATTTACGGAGCATCAACCCTTCCGACAACCGTGTAACACACTTCCAATAGACGACTTAAAAGGTTAGACCTGAGGACACCATTTTTTATTTATTCATGTTCTTTCTTTCCGTTATTTATTATTATTACCTCGCATGTGTATTATAGATTCATGTATGTTGTGGCCATGAGATGAATGAAATATATGTTATCTCTTGCGGTATATCGGATGGAAACCCGGACATAAATTCCGTAGCCGACTCTGAATGGACGGTAGTGCGGTCTGCACTCGAGATACAATTCCACGTACCGCTTGAGAAACACACATATTTTGTTTCATCTAATCTTGTGTTTATTCGTTGTTTCTTAGAAATAATATGTTACTTTTATGCATGATTTAGTTGTTTAGTATGTTATTTTTATGTATGATCTAGTCGTTTAATATATTATTTCCAAGCATGATTTAGTTATTTCTTTCGCATTAGGAACTTAATTATATCTCTTCTACATTTATGTTTAGATTATTATTTGTTTACATTGCCTTGCTTATTGATTTAATGTATTTATGAGATTGTGTGCGTGCCGTTATTCCGACTTACTTTTATGCATGCGAACTTATATATAGGTTGTATGCAAGCTTAGATATAGGTCATATGGGAACTTAGATGTACGTTATTCTTGCGTAGACTCGATTAGATTATTGCATAAATCCTATTATTACAAGTTGCATAAGTAAGGGACCATTCTGAACCCAACGGTTTGAGGTCTTCCCTTGCGAGGGGTGAGTGAGGCCTTAAATCATTTTCCTAGTTCACACTGGGCGGCAACTCCATTTTATTTCTCCGATTTAGTTCCCTCATGGGCTACTCCATACTCCCGACTAGGCCGCGAGCCTAGAACAGCATAGCCGATTTCTGTGTCCTACAAGCCTATTGTAGACTCAGATAAGTTTTGCAAAAAACTGTGTTCTCTGATTTTGTTATCAGTCAGATTGTTTGATTTTTTGAAATATAGAGAATAAATATTTTTTTAGTAGGGTTAGTGGGAGCGTATAAATTTCTTTCTAGTATTATATATCCTAAGACTTCTTTTCTCCGTGAGAGCAGTGGGAGTAGTCTCTGTTATATTTGATATAAAGTTTCATTTATGATATAAAACTAAGAGACTTGTGAGATACTCCCATTAGTCGTATATTAGATATGATCTAATAAAGGACGCAATAAGACTATTTGTATGACAGTTAGTATAATTGTTTGACAGTTAACATATCTTATATATATATATATATATATATATATATTATTCATCTTTCGTAAAGGACGATTCCTTTATCAAAAGAAAGATTGATTAGAATGTCTAGTCAATCATATGCATCATAAGATGATGGCATAATGGACACTATAAGATATCAATTTAATTGTAATTGTTACGAGTTATTTTTATATATGGTGGACCATATGATGGGTCTTGAAACATGTTCTTTATGATCTTTGAGATATTAAGAACGATAGGAGAATTTAGTCGGCAACCATAAGGTCCGAATAGTTTTGATCCTAATTATGACATTAGATGGTCTATGTCATATAAAGTCAGAAAAGATGTAGTAGGAGTGTCATTGTTGATTCTACTGAACTAGTTGAATCAGTTGTAACTTTTGAAGTATTGACTTATTGTAACGACCCGCGTTGGTAAATATAATTTTCACAATAAGTAGAAGTAGTGAATTTTTATTTTAGTAAAGTCCAAGCCCATTTAATTGAAGTTTCTACACACATTTAATTAATATAAATAAATTTAGATTTTTATTAAATACACACACTCACATGTGTGATAAACCCCCACCACACATTTGGCGCACACACACTTGCACTATTAAAAAATACAATACAATACAATTAAAATACACACACAGTGAGGGTGGAAAAAAAAAAGGAGAGAAAATTCGAGAGAGATCAGGGAGAAAATGAAGCTTAGGCCGAGAGGAAGAGGGGCAGTGAGGGAGAGAAGCTGGAGAAAAAAAAAACAGAAGAAAGAGAGCAGATGAGAAATCGAGACAGGGAGGAGAAGAGAGAATAGAAGAGAAGCAGTCAACAAAAAAAAAAAAAAAAGGAAAAAGATTAATGAAGAAGAAATTGAGGGAAAGAGGATAAGCCGAGAAGAAAAGGGAATAGAGGCAGAGAAGAAGGATTGCGGCAGCAGAAAAAAAATAATATAAATAATATATAAAAAAAAAAAAAAAAAAAAAGAGAGATAGAACAATGAGAGAATGACCGAGAAACAGAAAGAAGAAGAAGAAATAAGCGGAACCGAGAAAGGGAAAGAAAAAAGAAAACAGATGAGGAAGGAGAAGAAGATACCGAAAGAGAAAGAGACACAATTAGTAAGTATGCTATGACAATAATTTCCCTTGAATTTGAGTGTTTTTAATGTATTTGGGTAACATAATTAATTAGAAAGATTAGAGTAAAATTGATGATTGAGAATACATTATAATGCCCAAGCCTCATTTATTTTAATTATGAAATTAAAAGAAATTAGTTTGATTAAGAAATTTTAAGGGAAAAAAATCGGTTACGAACCCTAGATTAGAAATTGGGGATTGTTGAACATTTAATAGAGGCTGTGAAATTCAGATTTTGCTAGTTTTAGTTTATGAGCAATGTCAAATTAAAAGGGCGTTAATGGGGTTTTAACTGTTTTTAGTAAATTGAAATTATTTGAATTAGGACCCTGTGATGTAAGCCACACTTTTAATTTCTGAAAATTTGGTTGCATGATTGAAGATTAGAAAATTTTGTAAGATTTTTGTTGGACGTTTTCTTTTTTTTCTGGGTTTTCTTCTTAAGCAAGCCTCTTCTAAATGATAAGCTGAATGCAGAAAGCTATGATGATAAGTTACCAAAATACGCAGACAATATGATAGTAGAATTCTTTTGTGCCTCTGTTCTTTTAGAATTAAGCCATTTTTTTTTTGTGAGTGGCGTCAGATTTTACTGCAATCATTTTCCAAAGGATCTTATCTAGAACTTCTAGTGTATTGGGAATATAATGACATCATCATGCCATGACAATGACGTGTGTTTGGAGTCATCCTGCTGTTTGTTATCACATTGACATCTTGGTACATTTCAAAGTCTAAAACATAATAATTTTTCATAATCTTGGTGAAGATGTCACCTTCTGAGTGACATGGTATGGTGGAATACATTGTTAAAGTATATGGAAATTTAGTTAAGCTGTGCACCTGCCTCCTGTATGCATATAACTAAAGTTATTCAAGTATGCTTTATGAGCGTTTTTATTCGCTTAATGGAAATTGAAGTATGTGGGTCAAATTTTATAATTACCAGGCATGATATTGATAACCAAAGTTTTTCATGTGTAGGTTTTTATGCGTTAATGATTTAATTTATTGCCCCTCATATTAGTATTTTTCATGAATAATGTGAAGGACGATCTTTTCTTAGATATAGTTATTTTATTAGAGTACATGTTGTTACTGGTATACACTTGTGAGTTATAGTCGAATTCATTAAATAATATTGATGGTTGAAGTAGCCTCTAAAGGGATAAATAGAGTTATAAATTGGAAGAAATTTTAAGGGGAAATGGCCAAAAGTATTCGGACATGATGAAATAGATTTGGGTTAATTTGGTTATTATTCATCTTAGGAATTGAGTTTTATAATGTCAGCTTTTATTATGAGTTTTTCTTAATTTGTTAAGGCCAAATGAATAATTGAGATTGATGCTTCGAGATTTGTTAACAAGTTGTTATTGGGTGGATTGTACGTTTCTTGTGGTTGGGAACTGATGTACGTACATTTATGGCTGTAAATGAAATTATCAGTCATAAAGGTAAGTTAAGCTTTGATTATGTGAACGAATATGAAGATAGTATAAATATATGGGACTTAAGATAGTTAGTAATGAAAACATGTAAGTAATAGAATATGGATATCATAGTCATGCATGAACAGATACATGTAGATATATGGAAATCCAAAGATAAATATATAAGAAAGCCTGGTTGCATTTAGCAAAAGCATAAAGAACGTATATGCATGTTTATGCATTAAAATTTTTATAAATTGAGTTGTGATTAAGAATGATTTTGAATTTCAAAGAGTTTTAAGAAAAGTATTTCATAAAATGTTTTTACAGTTTTGAGATACAATATATGGTTTTATGTTTTTCGGGGCATGAGGTAAAAACTCACCCCAGTATGTAACTTCAGATACAGCTGGAATTGACGGATACAGATAGCATGTGCACATGTTGAGGACTGAGGGGACGCTCTCAGATCCTCCCAGATGGGCTAGGGAGACGGTGAGATATCACGCCCCTAGACCCCCAGATTATGAGACAGTAGTGGCATGCTTTGGGGGACGGCGATACGTAACGCCCCAAAGTCATGGATTTGCACTTCTGCCTCCAGATAGGCGTATGAGGGGTCGGACGATACGTAACGCCCTCATACGTCCAGTTTTTCAGACAGAAACACAGAACTCAGAGAAAGTTTTTCAGTTTTCAGATACAGATTTCAGTTTTCAAAAATAAAGATTTCAGATAAAGACTTCAGTCTTCAGAAACAGTTTTCAGATGATCAGTTTTTAGAAAATAATATTTCAGAAAGACAGATTTCATAAAGAGTTCATAAAACAGTTTTTTCAGAAAGGAGTTTTCAGGAAGTATTTTCTAAAAAATATGGCATAATCAAAGTTCATTATAACTTATAGGTTGTACATATAAATCATACATCCTAGTTAACCTACGAGATGCATAGAGTTGACATTGAAGCATGATAGCATGATTACATTTATGTGTTTATGATTGATGCCTGCGTGTATTATATGTTTACATAGAAGGAACAGTTTGTAAGATGTTAACATATGGTTGTATGGTTTCATACACTTGTTTATTTGGCTAATGCTAGTTTATTGGATGTTTCATAATAAGAATATTTTATAATTCCGATTTGATGACATTTCAATGAAATAAAGGAAAGATAAGTGAGGTAAATAACCAAACAGAATTAGCAAAGAATAAACAGGTAAATTTTAAGATATCAGAGTAGCGCAGCGAAAGCATAATGAAACTTGACTTAGTAAAGTATATAAAATCTATTGATTTTGTTATAAATCTTAAGATGTAAATAGTTACGGTGTATATAAGTAAATAAATAGAAAGGATTAGTAATAAGAAATGTACATGTAAAATGAATAACAAGATATATAGTTAATCCAGAATATATACATGTTTGTATAGTCAGATAGACAATAGTGTGTTTGAGTTTTGCAGGTTGGTGACCTCATCGGTCAACCACAGACACCAGAGCCTGAGGAGCCGGATAGCAGCATTGCAGTCAGCCAGTCACCAGGTCTTGGGAGTAAAGAGTCAAGTTGTATAAGTCTGATTGTAAAGTAATTAAGTTGTATAGTATAATTGTAAAAGTTTTTGTTCATACGCATTTCCGGGCATGGAGCCCAATTATATTTTGTCTTGAGTTGTTTATGTTAGTGATATATTGTGTCTGGGCCCTATAGGTTGTATTGAGGTGCTGGACTTTGATCCAGGTTGCATGACTTTTAGCAGAGGTCATGCCGAAATTTCGTCAGAGTTAGAGGCTTATGGAGTCAGGATTAGCCTGTCTCCTGCCGGTAGCATCCTGGCTTAGGCGGGATGTTACACTTATGAAGTTGCATAGTGACCATATAGAATAGAAATTTTCATGTTAGTGTTGCGCTTGCGGTTGTTTTAAAGTATTTGGATTTGATCTCTAAAAACATAGATAACTCAGTAGTTATAGCATAATAGTGATATAGCGTCTAAGTCATATTGATGTGGAATTTGGATTCTACAAAATATGAATGATGCTGGCTAAGGAAAATGATTGAGTTTGTTGGACAGACTCGATTTTCTAAAGCTGGCTTACTTGTTGTTGCCTACCTATTGAGTGCTAGGTGAGCTCTTGAGGGCCATGAGTATGTGATACGCATTAAGATGTGTATAGGATACCATGATCGGCACTAGTACAAGTGGGAGAAATTGTTAGGGTTGGTGCTCAGAGTGCCAATCTGAATCATATTTATGTCCAATTCATATATATGAGCAATTCTATATTCCATAATATTACTAATTTAATGGTAGAACCCCTGTCTTTTATACCTTTATTCGATCTAATCATGATTAGATATCTAATTATGATTAGATCGAAACTGAATCTAGTTCAGTGATACTTGTATATTAGACAAAGACCATAGGATTTACAATGTAGTGCGCAGTTACAACGTAGTTTGTAATTGACATTGGGAAGTGCACTATAAAATATATATCCTTAAATAAAGTTCCTGGTCAAGATTTACTAACACGGGTCGGTTAGTAAAATCCGTTGAGATGAATACATGTATATCGTGACTTGATCCGATGATTTATCCCAGTGAACCATGAGTCTCCCGAGACTCGTATAGACATGTAGGTATTTATTTGATAAGACAGTGAACGACTCACCGAAGGTTTCCTAATAGATGGTACACCAACGTCAATATGAACCTTCTCAAGTTGAGCGAGCATAATGGTCCTTTGACTTGAGATACCACAGTGAGCTCTATAAGTTATCCTCCACACTTTGATGGCAGTCACGTCAACGATCTAGTCATGATCAGACCTCCTTCTGTTCATTGGGTGTGGACTGATGCTCATGATATCCTGTGCGTATCAAGATAGGATCCGTTAGTCCTGTGTATTGGGCATATGCATCTGCACATGTTTACGATCTAGTAAATCCATGGTCGTGGT